>VDFB02337195.1:0-16528 GCA_007258455.2 Sequoia sempervirens
TAAGGAATTCAATGATGTATGAAATGTTCCATCATTAGCTAAGAATCTTCTAGCAATTAACAAGATTATTAAACTGTAGGAATATAAGCACAATTTTATAATAGCACCTATATATTCAAATATGTAAAGAAGTTGGTCATTACAAAAATTATTCAATAGGAAAATTTGTGTAACTTATGTGTAATAACTCTGGACTTAGCATGAATGCTAACATGTAAAATTTCAAGCAAATAGAAGCTCATAGAATGTTTAGATCTTCCATTACTAATCAAGTTAGGAGTGTGTGAAGGTTGTAACTTAGATGAACTAACGGTGTTAAAGACATTTATATTTTTTATTAAAAGACAATTGGAAAGTCCATTTAAGTAGTTCTCAAGAGTATGGTATAAAAATGCTCAATTGATTTCTATAAAATAAATAGTATCTTTATTTTTATGCTAATTAAAATATATATCTTAAGAATATTAGTGAGTCAATTATAGTTTTAACATTAAATCTTGATGATGTTATTGCTATGAGAAATGATCTATAATTACTATATTTTAAAAAATATGAATTACTCATTAAATTTGAGATGATCACTTATGGAAAGATTCAAATTATCACTTATATTTTCAAATTATAAGAGATAAGTAGAATAAATGAATTAATCTTTTCCAAAATTTTAAGATTGTAGTGCCCCTCCATTCGCGTCGTCTTGTGATGCTTTCCTTTCGCTACGAAGTTAGGTGTGGTTTGATATAGATTCAAATTGTTCGATTTGTGTTTTGAGGTATTATGATAAATTAAATAAAAGTTTTAATACTTTTGTGATTTTGACAAATAAAATATTATTAATGTTTAAATTGAATTAAATAAATTAAACACAAATATGAAAATAAAATAAAGATAGTGGGTAATAAATTATGTATATATATATAAAATTATAATTGCAACTACGAGATATAGAAATAAATAAATAAACTACTAATCTTTAATTGGTCGCATGAGTGATGGCAGGCGTTGCAGCATGGGTCATTAATAGGTATAGGAAAAGATGAATAAGTCAGGTTCCTTCAGTTACAGATTCTAAAATTAGTACATGCCAAGAACTGTAGCATGCAGAAGACGGTTATGGAAATGAATTAATTATTTTTGTTTAGAGGGGAGAGCGGGGCAAGAGGGCAGAGGTTCAATAATCATCGAACCAGAGGAAATGATGCAGGATTCACCATTGTAATCTCCAATCCACTTTATCTGGAGCAAGATAAATTCTACGGGAAATCTGTTTGGACAAGCTTGATCAACCTCAGCCTTACTTGTGGATGCTTAAAAAAAGTGGGGGGGTTTCGTTCCTCTGATGGCATAACTAGTCTGGGAGATGAATCGGAGGAATGACTTCTACCATGATCTTTACAATTTTTTTTGTGTGGGAAATGTTATTACCAATTTCCATATTTTTCTTGAGTCACCCATTGTATGTGCTTACCGAATCTTACATTCGTGAGAAAAAACATAGAATCAGTCCCTTCAGCTACTGTCGATCCTTACACTAAATTCTCTAAGCCAAAAAGTGTTTGTCTCAGGCATTGTTTGGAAGGTCACTAAGGCTCTGGATTAAGTTAGGCATTGAACAATTCGATTACTATCCTTTTTGAACTGATTCGGGGCATTACAAGCCTCTTCATCAAAATTCCATGGCCTTTGGTTTTCCTTGACTGATGCCACGAAGTAGTGGCCAGCGGCATTATAATCACCTTCACTTGGGTAAGATCGTGCAAGATTATAATATGAGTGAGATTTCTTGAGAGCCAAGATCCATCGCAGTCAACTGCTCCACAAGAGAACGCCGCCCTGTGAGGAATACTGGCTGCTAAATGATTCAATACCATTGCACAGTATGGGTCTAAGACTGCTGGTTTTCCTTTCCGTCAAAATAGTTCCTAGCACTTTCATTTTGTCTTATTCCCTGTATTAAAATTCTATGCGTAAACCTTATCGCCCTTGTTTTGACCGGCATCTAAGTTAATTCTTGTGAGCATTGTTTCCCTAAAGTAATCTGTCATCAGTGCACACGCTCTATCTAAGCTTTCACATTTTAAATACATGTCTTCCTTGGTCGTTGTAATTACTATATATATATATATATGACGGAATTCCTAAATCCCTTATGCCTTGATGGAAAATCGTACCCTGTTTCCATGCTCCTTTTACTTCAATCGAATGCTAAAAAGAAATATCAAACTCTTGTTGTGGTCTCAATCAAGAATTGCTTGTTTGATAGATTCCTCAATCGTTATCAGCTATCCCCACCATCGTAATGCTCAACGTATCCATTAATAATGTTTATCTGCCTCCGCAACGTTTGAAAGCTATGAACCATATATTGTACAATGTTGTTATAATGAGTCGCGTATGTATTACAGGAGGTGTGTATCATCTTTGATGTTACATTGCAACGCTTCTCCTTTGGACTACTCCGAGTTCTGTCCAAGCACCCTTCACTCTTCTTAATATCCTCAACATACAGCCGATTATCCTTCATTACCTACACATTCAATGTTTGTCTGTTTGTTCTGAAGGTGCTTACTTATTTAATGCTGATATTTCTAGTACTCTGTTTTCGCCTAATTCTTAACTCCGGAACTAAGAACGTATGGAGCAATGTCCTCTTATTTCGTTATTTTACATTTTTCCCCATCTAAGTTAACAATACTCAAATCAAGTTTTGAATTGATTTAAAACACATATCTAGTTAGTATGATTATAGGATTTACCAAAGATTCAGATAACTTGCAAAGATTATTAATAATATTTTTCTCCAAGCTTGCTAGTTATTCAAGAATTATATTTAGTAGTACTAGCATTGTAATATTCTTTCATATATAAGAAAAATAGCATACCAACATATATATATATGTATATTCATACATGCATGGAATGAACCTTCTTAAATTAATACTTGCATATTCTTATAGAATGAAATATCTGCCATTCTATTATAGTTATATTTTTTGAAAAGATTAATATGCGAATATTATAATACCATCTATTGATATGCTTGCATGCATATAGTCCAAATAAATGTGATAGCCATAAATTATAATTTATAACCATTATCCATTTTCAGTTATAGCATATTTTGTTGCTTATAGGTGCCTATATATCTGAATTCTATGTTTAGGAACTAATATTAGGTATGCAATATTCCTCATTGTAATTCAGAGGATAGTATAGAATAAATTTCTGGAAGAACTTTAGGTATTAATTTGGAGACATTTAGGAGTTGAGTATTAATGTCAAATTTCATCATAGATAAAATTAGTTAGCATACATTGTTGGATAAATATGGCTTATGATATCGTTTGTTAGGTTGTTATTTCTGAGTTTAAATGGAGTAAATTGTTTATTTATATTTAAGGATACATTTAAATAAACGAGTTAGATCACTATTGCTAAATAGTGAATGTTGATTTCTTTCATATTTATTGTATAATTGATATAAAATCTACTATGAAATTGGTCATGGGGTAATTGTTGTAATAGATGTTTGGAAATTATTGTGTTAGTGGCCATTGGGTGAATTGTATGGAAACTATGTATTTTGTGGTCACAATGCTTACTTGTTTGTTTGTATTAAATAATGTGTGTATCTAGTAAGGTGATTTTGGGTATAGTGTTAAGTGGTTTATCATATTCTCCATGTTTGAATTGATTTGGGTTATTGTTCAAGTGGAAGTGAGGTATGATCTAAAGAGTAATTATGTTGTGTGGTAAGGGCTGTTTGAATTGTAAATTATGTTGTTTCAATGTTTGAAATTTTATGTGTTATTTTAGTGTTATGGAGGATCTTGGATATTAATTGATTTTGGATTTTGCCCTTTTTGGAGGGAGCCTGTTTGTGCCCTAATGGTTATTGAGAAGATTTCATTTTTATTTTTATTTTTACGGTTGATTTTGTAATGAGTTGACTATATTGGTGATGTTGCCCCTCTTTTTTTTACACTTGTTAATTTGTAATTGTGGATTGTAAATGGTCATTTGTGATCAAGTTAGTGTTGCCACATTGAGGAGAAACAGTGTGTTAGTAATTTGTTGGTCTTCTAGAGGATTGAGGGGATATGATTTTTTTTACTTGCAAGAGTTGGTATGGGGGCTGATGACCTAGGAGGATCCATCTTGGATAACCCATATCAAGTTTGAAGTATTTATTTGAGTTTTATGTTGTTTCACCTGAAAGTGGGTGGTTTTATGATTTTGTTATTTTGAAGATGGTTGACCTTTACACTTGGATTGTGTTTATGTGGGTTTGAGCCTTGCACTTGAATGTGGTTTTTGTTACTATGAAGTTCTAGCATGAGATGGTGCATGCCTCACTTGGTGCAGTTATTTTGTTTGGTTTTGCTAGTTTGTGCAAGTTGGCTTGCCCTATTTTTGTTTATGGGATTTTAATGTTAGTTGGGGGAATGGCTCTCAATGGGGGCCAGTGCCCAAAGTGGCTGGTCCAGGATAATCCATTGTGAGTTTAAATCAAGTGATAACTTAATTAATTAATTAGGGGTTTTGGGTAGTTTCCACAAATTAATTCAGATAATGTAGCCTCACTCATGGGACAAAGTGCTCGTTTAGGCTTGGGATGAGTGGGAAGGCCTGGAATGGAAAGATCAACTACCTTGCCTCTGCATAGTAATTTTGTAAGGTATGTTGATCCCGTATAGTGAGCATGGGGGTCTGACAGCTGATAGAGGTTACCAGGATAACCCAGGATAGGGTCCAGCGACAGATAGAGGTTACCAAGATAACCCAGGATGGGGGCCGACAGCCTAGGAAGGTTACGTTAGGTTAACCCATGACTACCTATGCAATGACACTCCACCCTTTAACAACCTTGTATGTTGTTGTTCCCCTATTGTTGTTCTTGAGCCTCTGGAAGCGGATGTTGTCATGTGTTTGTTGATGCTTGGTTATGTTGTCTTGGATTGGTTTTTTTCTTGTGATGAATGTGATCTTGTGTTATTGTTGTTCATGTTGTGAAGTCTTGTAATCCTTGTTTCGTTTGATGGTTTTCGTTGAGGTCCTTCTTGTCTTCTCCTACCACGAGGGGTGAGCCTTTGGGTCCACGTGGTCGGATGGAACGTGCTATGCACCCCATTGGGTCCTTAGTCGAGATTGAGTTGTACTTGTTGCAGTGACACCAGAGATGCACCAATGTTGGATCTTGATATGGAACTTTGTATTCATACGTTTCAGATGCATTCATCCATGTTGTTGTACTCTTCCCAATTCATGTTGGGAAGCAACATTGTAATATTGTAATCCTTGAGTAATGTATCTTTATGTTATTAATGTATTTTCCATAATCATGTTATATTCTTATGGATGTACTGGTATCTTTCATGTGATGATAATGATTCGAAAAGTAATATAGTCATGTAACCCCAAGGGACTTTGTCATATGTTGTACATGTATAGTTTCATTTCAAATGTTGTATGTTAATATTTTGTTACATGTTAGTTACTTAAAAAAATTAAAAAAATTGTGCCATGTTTGTGAGATGTATTAGTTTCCTTTAGGGTTGCATGGCGGGGCATTACAAAGATGGATGAATAGAAGCCTATGAGTACTTTATTTAGAACTTGGTAGAACTATATCACTATTAATGTGTTCAAAGATGTACGAAGAAGAAGAATATTACACGAAACCAATTCTCATCACATTTTCATAAGAACCTTTATGTATGCAATATTTTGTAGTAGACCTAACATAACACTTTAAGTGTTGTAAGTCAAAATTTCAAGTAGCTTGATAGAATTCCCAACTCATTATTCAATGTACTTGTCATGTAACTTGTCACATAAGTTAGATGAGTGTCTTGATATCTCTCTACATCTTTTAGATAGATGAATTTAAGACACCTATGCTAATATATATTTTGTAAACTTACCTTTTATTTCAAAGGTATTACTATAAGAACATGATGTGAAATAAAAATTGATATAAACATTTCAAATGTGAATAAGAACAATAATTTAGTCTATTTAAAAACTTAATATCAATAACAAACTTTATTTTAAGAGATAAAACATTTAATATTTTAAAATTAATAAATATTTTTACTTAAATTTATAACAACTAATTTAATATTATCTACTATACATTTTACAATTTAATATTAATTTATTTTTCAACTCATTATTTTTATATATAATTTATTAATATGAATTATTTTACAATTTTTTTTTAACTATATATTTTTCTCAACATTACAAGAATCTTAAATTTTTAATCTATTATTCTATTTAAAAATGGAGAATAAAAACATGAATTCAAAGGTTTGGTAATGTCCCATGTACAAGGTGGAATATGAGATGGGATTGATGTTTACATTTTATTATATATAAAATAAAATTTAAAGGAAAAATTATACATCATAAATTTATAAATATCATTAAAAAATAAATTTTGGTTAATAAAAATAGGATAATTAAATAGTTAATACAATGTGTTGTCAGTGTTTATATTTAATGCTTGCTATCTACATGTTGACCTAAGCCTACTTAGGCATGGCATTTATTGTGTAGGTTAAATATCTCCTGATATTTTGCCTTGCTAGATATTTTCCTCATACTGAAATATTTCTCATACTTGGATATTTCTCCTCATGCTTGGATATTTCTCCTTTATAAGGAGACCCTTGACTATCTAATAAAAGTGGAGGAGCTTATGCATTATATGTGCTTGTTTTCTATCTTTGTGATCTGTAGGTTCTTTCATGCGTTAATATAGTATAGTAAATAATTAATATAATGTTAAAATATAGTATAATAAATAATTAATACAATGTTTCAATATAGTATAGTAAATAATTAATACAATGTTTCAATATAGTATAGTAAGTAATTAATACAATGTTTCAATATATTATATAAATTGAAGGTGTCATGAATTGGTTCAATGCACATGCTAAAATTTGAGGGAGAAATAGAAAAGGATTGTAATAAAGGAAAAGTTAGACACAAGTTTACTTGACGAATAAATTTAACTATCTTTTAAATATCATTAAAAATTAAATTTTGGTCAATAAAGATAGAACAATTAAATAATTAATATAATGTTCAAATATAATGCATAAATTCAAGGTGCTATGAATTGGTTCAATACACATGTTGAAATTGATGGAACAATAAAGACAAATGGTGACAATATTGTCTATCTAAACATTAAAATAGGCATTTGACTGTATATAATTAATTAAAAAGTGGCCCAACACAACTACTTATTTTGAACATTAGAATACATATTTGACTGTATATTTATAATTAATTAAAAAGTGGCCCAACACAACCACTCCTTCACCTTAGCCGTCACTGCAATAGATTCCAATATTACAATTACCCAAAGAGGCTCAAATTTCCTGCAAGTCCTTTTTTAAAGGACGGCGTACATGTACTCCAAGCCCTTGGAATGAATCTGCACCTTACAACTCTCGAAATTTCAGCTTCTTTCACTGTAGCCAATTCGGGATAGTTGTTGGGTGTCACATCCTCAAGAAGGCGACTGTTATTCCTGTTTATGGAAGATTTCAAACAATTCACTTCTCTTTTTTATGAAGGCGATGTCAAATGTGATGTTTCGGAGACTTTCGTTTCCTCTATAGAAAAACTTCACTTCTAGATGATGTGAATTTTTCTTATATAAACATAAACTAAGTACTGCTTCAGCATTCAACCTTCAATTAAATATCTATAAGAGTTACTTGAGCAGTAATGGAGGCATTGAATGTATTGGATGGAACTGATCTTCCAGTTATCGATCTCTCTCTCTTCACCTCACAAAATGTTGATCAAAACCAGCTAGAAAGCCACGAGTTTAATGAACTCAGGCAGGCTTGCCAGGAGTTGGGCTTCTTCCGGGTGATCAACCATGGAGTTGATCCAACTCTCATTCACGCAGTGGAGGGCAGGATTAGAGACATGTTTGCACTGCCTGCTGAAATCAAGAACAGAGCTATTTCCCCCATTTTCAACATTGGGTATGCCCCATCTGTAGTAGATGGTGTTGCAAAAGACTCCATACCTGAGAGTATGAGCTTTCCATGGGGTCACCTGCTGCCCAACTCTGTTGAAACGTTCTCTGCCAAACTATGGCCACAAGGAAACCCTGCATTCTGGTAATAATATTGTTTGCAGATTCTTCTGTTTTGAAAAAATCAGTGCTAGTATTTTTACATCATCTCTAATGTTTGTGCAGCGAGGAGTTGAATGCATACGGAGCTCAAGTGAGGGAGCTTTCTCATAGGATTCTGAAGCTTTTTGTTTGGAGTCTGGGTGTGGACATATCCAGTCAGTGTGCATCAGAACTGTTTGAGAAATCCTTTGGAAATGTTCGGATGAATTACTATGACAAGTGCACCGACAAGGAGATGATCTCCAAAGCTCACACAGACTTGAATTTCTTCACAGTACTGTACCAAGATGATGTTGGAGGTCTCCAGATTCGAACTAGGCAAGGCAAATGGATGAATATTAAGCCTTTGGCTGGATCTTTTGTTATTAACGTCGGTGACGTTTTACAGGTAGATTTCTTACACATCCCTCATCTTTTTAAGCTCAATTATAAACCCAGGTAGCCCTCTTAAGAGAAGATTTTATATCAGCCATTATTTTACAGGGGTATTTTGAACATAATTGACTGGTGAGTAAATTGCTTACACAATAACGTGTTAGAAATAAAGTGGTATAAATCGAGTATGTTCATAATATAAAACAATTTTAAAAAAAAATTCTTTATAATAATTAGCCATAGTAAAACGATATATATTAAGTATATATAACAAAATCTATATATTAGTGTAATCGATTCAATTTAATTAGATTATACAATAGTATGTTTTAAAAATGAATATGTTAATTTCTTTATAATAATTAACGATAGTAAAATGATATATATTAAACATAGATAATAAAATTTATATATTATTGTAATTGAAGATTCAATTTTACTAGATTATACAATAGTATGCTTTGAAAACGAATAGGCTATTATTTTTGAAGTGACATCATGTTTGGTATAAATTGTTGCAGATGTGGAGTAATGGGAGATATCGTAGTGCTGAACATTGTGTTGTGTATGGAAAGTCAAATAAAAATAGGTTGTCAATGGCTTATTTTTTTGATTTTCCAGATGAGTTTGAAATTCGATGTCCAAAAGAGATGATTGACCAAGATCATCCACAACTATACAAAGTAGTCACAAAGGGAGATACTGTGGCATATTTCAAGAAATTAGGACCTATGGCTACTCCTCTACACTTTAGATTGCAATAGTGTGACTACTTAAATTTAAGTACACTACTTTCATTGAATTTAATGTTTGAAAGTTGGTAGTAGAATGTTGTTTTGACAATATGAGCATATTAAATGCAATTTGATCTCAATTGGTTTGTTGAGTATGTGTGTTATTAATAATAAAATAGTAAATTGAGTATTCTCATAAATAAATACATCTACTCTTATTATCTTTGACCTTAGGGTTGAATAATTAGATGTTGACAATTTTTTTTGTAAGGTTTTATAGGTGAAGATTTTGTTTTTCATATCTAGAGAATGTGTCAATATTGTAGGACATGTTTTGGTTGGATTTTTTTTTTTTGCAATGGTGTTTGTAAGTTTTTATATTAGTTAGTGTTTTTAAGCACTAGGTATTATTGAAGATATGGGCCATGCCCTTTATGTGAGTGTGATTGGTGGAATTTTAGATGATATGGTTGGTTCTTGATTAGACATTGCTTATGTAGTGAGATTTTTGGGATGTATATGTGTTGATTGTTGGATAATTTTTATTAGATTGTACTATAAAAGGGTCTTTTATTTTCCTACATATATGTGTTCCACTTAGGAGGAGTACATTATAAAAGACAATGTATATATATGGACTTAAAATGATTGTGCATTGGATTGGATAAGTAAATAGTAGAACTTTTTGTTGTGATATGTGTTTACACTATTTTAAGGTGTAGTTAGTTGGATATATTTATGAAAAGTTATGATTTCTATTTGAATTCTTAAGATGAGTATATGCTAGATAATTAATCCTTTTATTGATGAGACAAAATTTAGTTTTTGTGTTAAGAATGATATAGTGGTTTCTATGTGATATTTAGAGTGTGGTCTTGGATTGGATTTCAAACATTTCATACTTGGGCATGATGGGGGATATGACTTTTATGGTTGAGATGATTCTCATTTAATGAATATTTTAGGTTTATTTATTGAGTACATGAGCATAAACAAGTTGGTTGATGTTATTAAAATTTATTTTCATGATTATTTTATTTTTTTGGAGATCCTTATATATATATTTTTATGTGAATATCAAGTGTGATAATGTTAGGATTAAGTGTAATATTCACCTCAAAAATTCTAAAATATTTTGTAGATTAATTTTTCATATGAAATTAAATAAATAAATATGTATCTCAAATAATTATGGAGGGTAAAATGGGATGCCCATGTGAGTTGGGGACATATTTGATGATTTTATTATTCTCTAAAGACTTAGAAATATTATTGTAATAAGGCACTATTAATGAGGGGGTTAAATGAGGGTGGGGGCCCTAGCTCGGTTGGCTAAGTAATTCCGTTGCGGCTCTGCTGGTCACGAGTTCTAGTCTCCCCCGTCCCGTGGTACCGGAGGGCGTGTCTTGCCAGCACCGCCGGTCACGTTAAAAAGTTTACCAGGCACACTGCAGTTTATAGGGGGTCGTGCTACCCGATTCCTGCAGTCTAAAAAAAAATAAAAAAATGAGGGGGTTAAATAAATGTAATTGGAGCATCTTTCATTATTAGTGGGTGTAAGATGTAATTAGTGATTCATGAAGGGGTGCTCAAAAGTTATGTATATACTTTAACTTAAGCAATGTAAGTAAAAATATTGTGGAGTAGTTATATTCTAATTTTGGAGGCCACTTTCTTTAGAGTGACTCATGATAATTCTTACCATGGTATTTTGGGAACTTGTTTGGACTTGTGGTATTTTTTTTGTGATTTATGTGCCTCCTTAATTTTATATATTGAGGGATTTATATGGAGGAATTATAGAATCTTATATCTTTTAGGTGTTATGTTATTAATTTTTCTCCAGTACTAAAGAGTGTTTACCCTCACTATATTGCCAAAGTTGGACATTTCTCTTCAATTTGCCTTAGTTTTTTAGTTGCAGATCAATGGCTAAGGGTCAGGTTGCCAAACCTTTCCCAAGCCTAAAACCAAAGAAAAAAGTGGTTTGGGGATTCAAACTTTAAAAAATGAGTACCTGTTATAAAACGGGTACACATTCTAAAAATTTCCAAAAATAGATTTTTTTAGAATAGGTACCCTTTTTAAAAAATTTCTATTTTTGGAAATTTTTAAAATGGGTACCCCTTCTAGAAAATTTCTATTTTGGAAATTTTTCGAATGGTACCCATTTTGTCTCTAGAATAGGTACACGTTTTGTCATTAGAACGGGTACCTATTTTAAAATGGGTACCCATTCTATCTTTAGAATGGGTACCCGTTCTATTAGGCTCGACTTGTCATTCCTAAATGGGTACCCACTTTTTTCAAAATGGGTACCCATTTCTATTGGCATTTTTTTGGCCAAAACTTCCCCTCTTTGTGGAACCAACTTCTTGCACTTACCCGAGCACTGAAGATCACCAACAATGGAAAGGGCATCAAGGGGTAATAGGTTCACACAATTGGCACAATGGGAATCATTATAATAATGATCAGGTAGAATGGAGGAATGGTAAAATAAGGAATGGCTATAGAAAGACTACGATGATCAAAACAAAGAAATTGTAACTTTCAATACTACGATTGGAGTAGTAGGGTTTATTGATCAGATGGTATGGAAAAGATCTAAATTGGGATAGCTTGATCAAATGGTAGCAAGAATGGTGGGGTCAAGACATGTAATTGAAGGCTTTAGCGAATGGATATTTTATTGTGGTCTATCCATCACAAACAATAAGGGAAGAAATTAAAAATGGAATTGAATTATGGATGGGAGTAATTTCTACATTTGTAGATGAGAGGTAGGGTTCGATCCTCTTCAACATAACATGGAAAGAATACAAGATTGGTTCAAGATTCCCAATCTTCCTTTAGAATTTTGTGAGCTGAACATTGTAGAGGACATTAGCAACCATTTGGGAAAGTACATTTATGTAGAGGAAAGGCTAAATTTGGATGAAATCAACATGTATGTTAGGATATGTGTGGAAAGAAATCCTAGCAGCCCACATTGGAGGGAGACTGAGTTGATAACCAATTGGGGTAATTGGCAAAAAATTCTAATACTAGATCCAAGCCCTAAAAAAAACTAAGTAAAGGCATTGGGACAAAGAAGTCCTATGAAAAAGCCATTCCTAGAAGGAAAGGGAAAAATGGAGCTTCATTTGGAAAAGGAAAATTCTTCCAATTCTTTAGAGGTTGATGCAAAATTGAATTCAACAATTCTAAACCATGAGGGATAAGAGCCAGAGCTAGTAATAAAGGAAAAGGCAGAAGAACCAATTAGACAAAGAGAGGGCTTGAAATAGAACAAAGGAAATATTTAGACATGAAACTATTAGAAGTCTTGGAATTAATTGGCAACAACATAAATGAAGAGGACCTCAACTCCTTAATTGAGGTAGGTAATGAATTAGTCGAGCTAGCTAAAGAAGATAAGAGTGGTCCATTGATAGAAAATCTAGAGACAACAAAATTGGAAGAAGATTGGGATATTTGTCCAAACTTGGAGGAGGTTGACCAAGAATCATAAGGAGAAGTCACTCCTAAAGCAAGTAAAAGACAAAAAAGAACACTCTCAGGACATATGGAGTTTGGAAAATTAGAAATATGTCAAAAAGATGCATCTAATACTTCCCCTGATTGTGGAGAGAGTAAGAAAAGGGGCAAAATTCTTAATCAGGGGAAACTCAAAGTGGATGGCAAAGCTAGCGACTAGCTAAAGATTAGTGAAATGTTGAAAGTAGGGAAGGGTGAGGCCCTTCCTAAAACATAATGCAAATCATAACTTGGAATGTTAGGGGCTTAAACTCCCTTAACAAGAAGTGCTTGATTAGGCACCATTTGGAGATGTTCCAAGCTGATATATGTCTCATTCAAGAATCCAAGTTAAGTCACCAGGAAATTGATCACTTCAAAAAAAGATTGAAGCTATGGAAGATGTTGGTGGTGATCTCAAAAGGTTCTTTAGGTGAACTCATAACTATTTGGAGACCATAAAGTGTATTAATGAAGAAAATCAACTTGAATAAACACTAGATAGCATGCAAGGTAAGGAGTCTAGCTTTTGATCTATGATTTCTTCTTATTAATGTGTATGGCCCAATTAATTGCATTTAAAAGAGAGAAACATGGAGGGAACTAGACCTAGTTTGTATCAATCTCTCATTTGAGTTCATCCTACTTAGCGGAGACTCCAATGCTATCTTGAGGTCAAATGACAAGAAGAGAGGTGTGGGAGGAAATTACAATCTCATATGGATTTTGAAAATTTTGTGGAAAGGAATATGTTGGTGGAGATTTCACTGGGCAATGGACAATTCACTTGGACAAATAGGTGTAAAGGATTTTGTAGCATAGCTGAAAAGTTGGACAGGTTTCTTTTCAAAGGTGACCTAAGTATCTTTCTTTTCACCTTGGAGAGCATGATCTTACCTATTTTGAGCTCTGTTAATTTGGAAATATTGGGGCAAAGGAAACCAGTAAGGCACCCTTTTAAATTTGAGAATGTATGGTTCAGGGAACCCCATTTCAAGGACTTAATAAGGTAGTGGTGGACTGAGAGCAACCTAAGTGGGTCCAAAATGTTCAACATAGTCACTAAATTGAAATTGATCAAACAAAATTTTAAGATTTGGAATAAAGATAGTTTCAAAAACATCCTTGAGGAGAAAATGGAAGAAAAAATAAAGGAATTGAATGAGAAAATAATAAGAAATGGGATGGATAATATGATTAATTTCTAGGAAAAAGTGTTGCTAAACAAGATGAGTGATTTACTTACTAAAGACAAGATATTTTGGAGGCAGAAAATGAGAGAGTTGTGGTTAAATGTGGGGGATAAAAACACAAAATTCTTCCACACTTCCACTAAAATTAGGAGGGAAATGAACAAAATATCAATTATCAAAACCTGTAAAGGAAGAAATTTAGACAAAATTGAAGAGATAAAGGTGGTTGTTGTTGACTTCTTTCAAAATCTATTATATGATTGGAATAGTTCCAATCTACACAAGCAACAAAAAAATACTTGGTTGCATTCCAAGACTTGTAACTAAAGCTCAAAATGAAATGCTCACTTGAAATTTATAGAAAAAGAAGTTAAGGAAGCTTTATTCTAGCTTCATCTGGAAAATTCCCTTGGCCCGGATGGGTTCTGAGCGACCTTTTTCTATAAATATTGGGACATTGTTAGCAGGGAAGTAGTTGAAGCCATAGAGGAATCTAGATTCTCTAGAAAGGTTCTCAAGGATTTGAATAACACCTTCATAGAGTTAATTCCAAAGAAGTAGAAACAAGAAACTTTAGAGGAGTATAGACCAATATCCCTTTGTAATATAATTTACAAGATCCTTGTAAAAGTTGTGGCAAATAAGGTGAAAAATATATTACCTGATATAATTTATGAAAAACAAATAGGGTTTGTTCTTGGCAGATCAATCTTGGATGGGGTAATAATTGCTAAAGAGACAATCCACTCTATACAAAAGACAAAGAAACAAACAATGCCGATTAAACTAGATATTAAGAAAGTATATGATACAGTGAACTAAATATTTTTGTTTAAAGCTCTTGAAGCATTTGGTTTTCATAGTGGATGGTTAAATTGGATATTTGATTGGATTGCTTTCCCTAGATATTTAGTATTCATAAAAAGGACACCTGAAGGTTTTTTTGGAGCATCATGAGGTTTAAGATAGGGGGACCCTTTGTCCCCCCTTCTTATTTATTATCATGGCTGAGGCTCTTGGGAGATTAATAATGAAAGCATCGGTGGAAGGAAAGATTGTTGGGACTTAGATTTCACTAGGCATTCCATTGACCACTTATTAACAATTATTTGTAGATGATACTATGTTGTTTGAGGTTGTATGGGAAAGAGAGGCCAAAGTTCAAAGAAATATAGGACAACTACTTTGCTGCATCGGGTTAGGAGGTTAGCAAAGAGAAGTCTAAATTTTTCTTCTTTTTCACAAACCTAGGCAGGGAAAATAAGATATTGAGGATCCTAAAATTTAGAAAAGGAAAACTACTAAGTAAATATCTTGGATTTCCTTTAGCCATGGGGCTACAACAAAGATAAATGTGGGATCCTTTGATGGATAGAGTGGATAAAAGGATGGCCTCTTGGAAAGGTAAATAGCTATCTTGGGCTAGGAGATTAACCATGCTAAAGGCTATAATTGCATCCCTTCCAATATATATTTTGTCTTTCCCACCTTTGTTAGTTGGAGCTAGTAAAAGTATCAATTAGAAAATGAAAAAATTCTTCTGGCAAGGAAATTCAGAACAACACAAGTATCCTTTGGTAGGCTGGGAGAAAATACGCAAATTGAGGAAAACTAATGGGGTTGGGTTAAAAAGTTTGTTGCCTCAGAATAAAGCCATGGGGATGAAGCTCGTGTGGAAGATATACACTAATCAAGAGCTCAAATGGGTGATAATTTTGAATTTGAAATATTTGGATGAGGGTGAGACAAGCATATTCACCTCAAGAACACTTCCAATTGGATCTAGGATATGTAATTTCTTAAGAAACAACTATGATTTGATATTAGACTAGATTTAACATGGGATACAAGGGATGGGAGCTCAACCCTCTTTTGGGAGGACTCTTGGGGGGGTTAAATCAAAAATTTGGTTGGAAGAGAGAAGTTAGAACAAGCAAGGGCTGCCACCAAAAATTCTTGGGGAAGCCATGTGTAGGATTATCTAATCATTTCTATCAAAAACATTTGCTACAAGGGTCAATAGAAGAGTGTGAGAGCTCTAGGATTGAATAATGAGGTGGTTGAAGCTTATGAAGTGGCAATGTGTGAGCGAACAATTTACATCAGAGATGAGAAGGACATGCTAAGATGGCATGGCTCTCTTACTGGCAACTATAATGCAAAAGATGGATATAGACTATTGGTAAGAAATCAGGAGTTAAAGGCAAACTTACCTAACAATTTATTTTTTGGAATAAAGATTATCTACTGAAGGCTGGGAAGCTTACATGGGAAATGGTTTGAAAGGGAGGGTAAGTTTACAATGGATAGGCTCATCAAAATGGGATACAATGGTCCATCAAGATGTGTATTATGTAAACAAGAGGAAGAAATAGGGAATCGTCTCTTCTTAAACTAACCTTTCTCTCTAAAATGTTGGAAGTGGCTTTGTGCTAAACTACAATGGCAGGTTGCCTTTCCTAACGACATACTAAATATGCTAAATTCCTGGCCCACTAAAGAAAAACACAATATTATGTAGCCTTTGGATAGAAATCCCA
>VDFB02337197.1:0-43754 GCA_007258455.2 Sequoia sempervirens
CTCACAAAAGCCAACTAAAAATTATGAGAGATCCTCTTATTTTTCTTCTTCATGTATTTCTAACTCATATGTTTGTATAATGTGAGATCTTAAGGAGGTACTTCACAATTGCTCAAAGATACATCAAAGGAAAGCATAAAAGGATTCAAAGGAGAATCCTTGTGGAGATCCACATGTGGTTTATCATGACAACATGCAGAAAAATTTATTATAGGATCCTTTAAGGAAGGGCTAGTAGAAGGTGAAAAACAAGAAACACATGCTCAAGAGCCAAAAGTAAAATAATCTATGAAAGCATGTGAGAAAACACAAAATGATGTATAATAAGCATGACACGTATCACTATTGTGTACATGATCACGAAGATACAAATGATCTAGCATTTAATATTGCATCTTCATTTCCACTAATGGCTCTATTGTTAATTCTTTACAAGGATATGCATCATAAATAAAACCGTTATGTGAGAAGATAAAGAACCAATACTACACTCCTCACTAAATATATCATTAATAGACCATGTGATCTATAAGATATAGAAGAAGTAGGAACTTCAAGTGAAGATGAAAGTGGAAGTTATCATGAGATGTAGAAAGAATATATATTGACTAGGTACACATCATCATGTGAAGCAAGATCCCTCTATAACATTATAGGAGGTTAAGGCTAAATCATCATCATCATTTACGACACATGGTGTATAATTAGAATGAATCATGGAGACAAATAAAGTAAAATCCTCCAACATAGATGGGAAAGTATTCATATGATATACAAAAGATGAAAGGTTGGACAAACATTTAACAATCTCATGCACAAAATATGTAGCATCATCTATGGTAAAAAAGGTAATATCATCAAGGGAAAAAGGACAAGAATTAAAGCAAGAAAATAACTCATATTTCATTATATATGCTTGAAGGGAGTTCAAAAATAAAGACTCATAAGGATCCATAGTTAAAGATATAACAATGAAGCACAATTAAGAAAGGGTGGAGATGGTACAATAGATATGAAATAAAGATGCAAGCAATCAAAAATATCAAAGATTTCATAAATTAGGTATAGAAAGAAGGTCAACAATTTAAGATCAAATCTATGAGAGATTCCTCACCATTGTATTCAAGGAAATAAAATAATGTTATATAAATTATCTAGCGTTATTAAATTAAATTAATAGTCAATATGGCAATTATCCTAGATAGGAGAGCTTGATTAGAAACATGTACTTGATTGAATATGAATTAAAAAATAATAAAAACAAATGCATACTCTAGGTTAGAGAGGAGTAGATTGGAGTAATTGTGAAAAATGAATTTGGATCTAAGATGAGTAGACTTAGGTTCCTTTGATTTATGAAATCTAAACAATATGTGAACTTGGCTAAAGACCACACTTATAGTTTCGATCCATTCTCCTATGGTTTCAACCTATTTTTTGTGCTATTAAATTGTGTGCTTCTAAACTTAAGATATTCAAATCCTTGGTACTTGCAGCAAAGTTTTGTCCATGTTTGTAACCTACAAAGAGAAGGCTTGGTGGTGTTGAAGGACATTATTTGAATTTGTTATGCTAGGTAAGAAATACAATTAGCTTCCCACCTTTTGCCTTAGTCAAGCCGCATTGTTTGATTCAATGATTTTGATAAAGTTGGAAGACACACCAATCATTAGATGCAACTATGATGTGGTATGATGATGTTAAGTGCTTGTGACTTGCTATTATGAAGTGTAGTGCAATGGATGCTAGGGTGATATAGTGAAAGAACTAGGATTTTGCTATTTGTTGATGCAAGAGTTGATGAAGATGATGTAGGCAGTTGATTTATAATTGTTGGTTGATCCTTTGTGATAATGGGTGTAGTAAAATTATAGAATCCATTGATAATTGAAATGACACAAGGACGATGTCTTTTTATAATTGACCTATATGCATAACTTAAAAAAATAGTGGAAGAATAGATAAGTTACGACTAGTTAACAAGCTAACTTGGACCCATATTTAAATGTAAAAATAGACCAAAAATAAAATAAAATGTATTGCATTCCTCGTTTGAATCAAAAGTTCATTTGACTTGAGAAAGGAAGGTGTAAATTAAGATCTAATTTTCATATTTAATATTTAATATAGAAATATAATACTATTTTTAAATATAAAATGGTTTAAAACAGAGGGTAAAAGTGTACCGTAGAAGTTTAAAGGCATGCATACTTTTCGCCCGTACAATGAGATGGCAAAGAGACGTATAAAATTTCGAGTTTTAATTTGCAGTTACAAATAGAGCGGGAGTTGGTTTATATCGACCGATATATATTTAGAGTACTAGGCGTTTCAAGGAGTAAAGCAGAGTTCATGGAGATGACTGCGCATGCCCTGCTCATAGTTAAGGTCAGAAACCTTTAACGCGCTTTATTTTGTTAAAGAAATTTTACCAGGGCTTTTTTTTTAGGTGATTTCTTAAAATATCTTTTGATAATGCATGCATGTTTATACAGAATTTTGCTTGCTTTTTTCCGTATTGTTCTTCTCCATGCTATATTTATCCAGATTTAGGTTTAAAAAAGAAAACTAGGTATTGCTTTAATATGACAGATATTTAAAAGGAATTGGAGACATTTCGACAACTGTTAAGACGCTCCCAGAGCCGAATTCACCATGCATAGTTCTAGGGTTTGATTTGTCTTGATCAGATGTGGAGAGTGCATCTATCAAAATATTATGTGGCGTTTTGAAGACGCAGACTGTTTGATCTGAAGATTGCGAGGGTTTCGAATTTTGAAGAGTATTCGTAGTGTTTTATGAAGGAAATGGAAAGAGGATCAAGGTATGCAAGCCCTCCTCATAACTTGCAGGAGGACTGTCTTTGTTTAAGCCAAAGAAGAGGAATTACGAGTTTTTCTCCAGCTAGGGAACAGTCAAGAAGGGCTCGTGTTGGGCTCACGGAATTTTGCTCTTCCGGTGGTAGGAGAGAATTAGTAAAGAATGAACGTTATCCCACGTCTTCTGTTAATAAATACAAACGGTCATTCAATGAAGCAGAAAGAGACGGCGAGTTCAGACCTTCATCGAATGAAGTTGCAAACGCCGACGAGTTAGTTAGCTCATTATCACACAGAGGGCATTGCAGGATTTATTCTCCATCCCGTCGCTGCAACGGGGAAGAGGATGTCTGCCATAATTACTTTTCTCCCATGCGAAACAAAGCCATGGGCAAGGATCTGGAATTAACTGAAGACAAGAAGGATAACCAATTTGCTAGTATGTCGGGAGAGGGAATGGTTTTAGATAGCCGTGATATTTTACTGAAGAAGTATATAATGCTGGAGGATGGGACAGTGGGGACATTTTTCTTCTTGCCTCCTGAAACTTCAGACCCATTATGCAACCCCAAATTAAACTCCGTAGATAACATAATAGGAAGTAAGAAAGTGACGCCATGTTCAATTGGCTATGCAGATTTCGGTTCCACTAGTTCAGTTGCATCACGATATGGAGAAGAGCCTCGACATCTTGAAACAGATAGCACTTACAAAATGCAATACACCAGACTATCACATGGACAAGATAAACTGCAATACAGCAGAGTATCACATGGAGAAGTTTTTGAGAAGGAAGAAAGAGATATACTTAATTACTCAAGAAGAGTAGTTTATCCGTTTAGCTTTCCACAGTCCAAAATTCCTGAAGTAAATAGCGACTTGTCTAGTTTACCTAGAGGTTTATCATGTGGTGAACATACAAATTCATTACATGCACGGTTGGAAGACTTGTCTAGTATAAATTTGTGTGAAGCTACTACAACCGAGAGACCCATGCAGAGGGATATATATAGTAAAGATCATAGTTCAGTGTTTTGTATAGGAAATTGCTCTTGTAACGACTTTCAGCTTTATTCAACAAGACAAATGCATGGAGGTGTGGTTGCTGCTTGCACAGAAAATATCAGGAGGGATAGTTCTGATACTATTTTAATGCCTCATGACAACTACAATAAAGAGCAGCACATTGCATGTCGCAATTATAGTGATAGCTCTCAAAGGCAAGAATTTTGGCAATGCGGTTCTGTAAGACCACATTTGGATGTTCAAATTACTGATTCCATGGAAAATACCGCAAATTTGAGAAAACACTTCATAGGAGCAAAGGAAGATATGGCTGTACAGAATGATAAACTGGATGACCATGGAGGCATGCATAGGTCATTCTCACCGAGGACTATTTCCAGTGGTTTAAATGGAGAGCTTTTGAGATCGAGAAGAAGTGGCCTACCATCTGTTTTGAGAATGGAGGTATCCAAGAGTCCTCCAACCAGACATGCCAGGGAAGAGTATCCTTTTGGAAAAAAAGATTTTGTTGTGGACTGCAAGCAAGCAGCAAAGAATCACTTTACAGAGGCTGCTGTTGATCTGCATAAATCCAGTTTGAGCCCATCGTCAAGATCAAGGTTGTCTGTTGGAGGATTGGACAAGCATGGATGTGAAAAAAGGGTTTTGAAGAGAAAGTACATTGTTGAGGATAATTACAAAGGTGGATTACAACGGAGGGCATTGAATGACCAAGGTAAATCAAGGAAGCTCCAGAAAATGGATGTCTATGAAAATGGATGGATAAGTGAAGAAGGAACTTCAAGGAGTTCTATATGTTCACGGAGATCATTTAACGACAAAGTCTTACACAGAAATTTTGATACTATGCCCATATCTACAAACAAATCCTCTGATATCCAGAAAAACTTTTCCAAGTCAAAGCCTCAATCAAAATTCCGCAGTTCACTAAAACAGATGAAAATCAATAACCACTGTGAGGATATATCTGATTACGGAAATGATGAGCAAGATATTCATCATCCTTACAACTCTCAGAAACACAACGGTGAGCGTCTTGAACAAGACAGGTTGTGGAATAAATACCGTGAAAAAAATGATCTGGTGAATGTTAGGGATCCTGTTCAGCTGTCTGACTTGCCTGAAGATTCTGAGACATTCAAGCAAAAAGTTCAGAAAGCATTCCTCCATTTTGTAAAAATTCTCAATGAGAATGCAGGGGAACGAAAAAGATATGAAGAGAAGGGGAAACGTGGATCCCTACTTTGCATCGTGTGTAGCAGGTCTGTGTTCTCATTTATTGAGCATCATTGCACATGAAAATGTTAAAAGCTTAAATCTTATTCCCTGTTATTAGTCTTTACTAATCTAATAACTGCCTTTGCATTTTGTTTGTGTCTGACATCAACATCAGTGGGATTGGGTTGATTCCTTTTTGTTGTGGTTACCAACCAATTTGATGGAAAACCAAGCTTGAATTTGGTTAATTCCTTTCAAATGGTTTGCAGTCACAATTGAAAACACCCCTGATGTAGGGTTTGGGATAAGGCTACAATGTGGAAACCATAGAATGTGTTTAATGAAAGAGTGAATTGCGAAAATACCAAATGCAGTGAAGAATTGCAGATTGGCTAGTTTTCTCTCCCATGAATTTTATTGCTTAATTACTCTAAAGTCTTTATGGGTTTCCAGATTTTTCTAGATGATTTAACAGAGATAATTATACAGATGATTTAGGAGATATAATTATACAGTTGAAGTGTGTGGAGATATTAATATATATCCAAGCAAAGCATTTTCCGCCATGTAAGGCCCAGACATAATGTACAAGCACATAAAATTATCTTCAGATTATACTGTTAACATGCTTATATTCATGGCCAAGTCATTCTAATAATTCCATGCGAAGACATGAAATCCATATTGCTCTGAATAAATGATTGATTTCATCCAAGACGTTTTATCTTATGTGAGGCAGAACTGGAAAGTTCTTAAGGAAGCAATATTTGCATCTCAGTTGCTGGATGGAATTTTCATGGACTAAAGAAATATACAATTTGGAGATGAAGTGTTAACATACACCAGAACTTCTGGCTGTGCATGTGGATGACAAATATTAGTGCCAGTGGTTGTTGATTGATTTGGTTAGAATGGCACATAAGTGTTAGTTCTTAAATTTGTTTTTCAATCAAAGGGTGGCTTAAATATAAGCTGACATTTATAGTCACTGGGAGTGAATCTTATAGTAGCTGCAAAATTGGGATATGTTTGGGCTTGAATTCAGTTAGCAGCTCCAATAGTGAGAATGATTAAAATGGCTTGTGACTTGTGGTAGTTTGTGATGATAGATGACCCTTTTGATCTCTTCAGGCTTTGCATAGACCTATTTGATCAAGTGTCTTTTTTTGCCCAACTTTTGTATTAGAGGCTGAGCAAGCGGACAACACAAGGTGTCCCAAACATATGTGAAAACCATGTCTCAATCAACATACCAACGGCTTTGTAATATTTTGTGTTGTCTATTATGACTTGGACAACATTTTGAGAACCTACTTTTTGAAAGCATTCTATAAGGGTGCTAGCAATAAATTGTGCATCTTTCACTTGCTCCCTCATATTCCATAACTTTCAAAAACATTACCCCTTTAGGACACATTTCAATCACATTGATCAATGATTTCTGACAACTCTCTGTCCATTAGAAAGAATGGTCACCTTTGTTTGTTACCATGAATGCCTAATGGGAGCCGATGAAGTTTCTTTATTTTTGACATCCTTTGACAGTAGGGTGTTGCACCACTTCTCATAGTTTGGGTCTGTGTACCTTTTTGGAGCCTCATTTAACCAATAGGCAATATGGTGACCAAACAGCATTGAAGGAAAAACTATTTGCATAGGGGCATTTTGCAACAGTTTGATTGACAGTCTGTCTAGTGCTATTTGGAAATGTCTTCATTAAGGATTTACATATGAAGGTTATTTTTCATTGCTGCCCAAAAAAAGGTGGCTCTTTACCACAACATCATGGATGACAATATAAAAGGAGGAAGCAAGGGACTTTTGTGACCCCTTGTGATTCCCATGCCTGGAATAGCTCACAAATGGACTTTTAGTTGACTATATGAGCTTGTATACCATTGACCACACACATTGTGTATCCAAACATATGTCCCACCACTTGGAATTTGCTCTTATCATTTCTATATGCCTCCACAAAGTTGAAATTGGGTCAATCTTAAAGTAGGGTTGTCCAATGGAACAAGAATTGGCTGCCACTGTAATCCATAGACAACAAGTTTGGAAAACATTGTTAATAAGTTCTAGAATCCAAACAAATCAGAATTAAAAGTTACAACTTAAAAAACAAACAAAAATAATATCCTAAAAGGCTAAATCATTTAATGATTTCAAATTTTATTTGTAAATCATTTAATAAAATAATTTTAATAGTTTGCATGCTATGTACATGAATAGTTTATTTTGATAACTACTTGAGAAATATAGGCTTATTAAAAATTTGAGAAACATGGAAACAACAAGAATTGAATATTCCTGGCAACTGTAAGCAGCAAGATCAAAATACAGAAGCAATGAGATTTAAAAAAGACTAACAATATGCTGAAATACTTATCTCCTCCTCTTCTGTTTTAAAACAGGTTCAGGGTTCCAATCTATTGTCTCAAGGGGATGAACACAATGAAATAGACTTTGAATTCCTGGGAAACCTGTCTGGAGATATGTATATTATACACGTTAATGTTTTCTCACAAGGCAAAGACAATTGCTAGCAGCAATTCTACCTGTGGGTTGACTTAACTGCAGACTTTTGTGAACAAAGAATGCCTCTTGTTTGCTACTTCTTGACTTGTCAAACACAATGCAAGTGAAGATGACTGCCATCTAGGGTTTAGGGTGTGCTTTTTATGGTTAAAAGTCAAATTAAAAGCATGGAAATTGTTGTCAGCCACTGGAATCACCTCAACCAAGTTGGAATCACTTGGGTACGCTCATGAACAAATGAATCTGCCCACGAAAAATGTGCCCTGAATGATTCCTCACGCAAATCGAACCAGAATCCAATTCGGAAACAAATTGTGCCCAAATATGTTGATATTTTGGCCAATTCAGTAACACAGGTTCTAAAAGATATGTTTGTAGTTACTTTGAATAAGTAACCCTGTTGATTGAGAAGCATGCACACTTCCTATTACTACCTGCTTAGAGGCCCAAACACCTTCATAGCAACAAAGGACCTCATGTTGGAAAGGTGCATTATTCCACGTTTCAGAACAATGAACTGCTTTAAGGAAAAATGGAAAAGTTGAAGATGTAACTCTTATGTTTGATGAGTGATCGACTAGTAGTATCTGTTTCTCTATTAGTATTATTTTCTAGCAAGATTGTCATCATTTTGGCTTTTAACTTGGGTAGCAGCTCAACTTCAAATTAAATTGCAAGTTCTCATAAGAGATATGACTGCTGTTTGGAGAGAGCTCTTATTTTGTTTGAATGATCTAAGTTTTTTGAACAGAGGCTTCTTTCCAAATTTGATGCCTAATTTATGCTTGATAGTTTTGCTACTTGATAGTCTCATTAATAATAGATTATTATTAAGATGACAGTGAAATTGCTTCCTCAGGAAAATAGTAGATTCCCAATAGCAAGTGCTGTTATTGAGGTAGTGATGGATCGTGGAAGTAGTGCCTGGGGTAAGTTGGCAGTCCACAAACAATTATGGTGTCGTGGATTGACATGGGAAAGAATTTGCCACTTATAGTAATTCATTCAGAGGCTCGCACAAAAGCAACCAATCATCAATTGCTGTATCTGAAATTCTATGTTAAGTTTCAAGGTTTCAATTGACACAGCATTTATGATTTGATAGTAGTTCAGTTATTAAAAATTCTCATGTATTCATTCATAAATAGCAACTATTTCTAATATATCATAGTTTCTCCAAGTTTGTCGGAGGCCTTAACCAAAATGAAGCTTAGCTAGGAATTTGTCTACTGAATTTCAGCTGTTATCCTTAAGGCATGGTTTATTTAATTTAATAAATACAATTGCAAGCTTATCATCTTTAGAATTTTCAATTATCCACCAATTCTTAAGCCACGTCTTTGGCATCTCGATGTATCCAGGGAATGTAGGTGAAACTACTTCTGTAGTTCATTAGAAAAGAATGAGTGTTTCTCATCCATTGTATTGTGTGTCCCTCGTTTTTATAGTTTTGTGCATTTTTAAATGAAAAGGCACTGGTACTTGGCCTTTTGGATTTGTTATGCACGATTTATTGCATGCTTGTTGAAAGAGTCTGAACCTAAAGATCAATATATAAGATAAATCTCAAAACAACCCCCTTTTGAGTTTCTACAAGGGAGATTTTATGCACTAAATTGGTTTCTTGCTTGATGGTGACCTAAAAACCTATCTCTACCTTCACCTTGTATGGTTTTTGGCTTTTTAAAATGAAATGAGTTAACATTGTTGAAACAGTCTTAAAATGTAAAATAGATGACAATTTTGGTAGATGAGATAATTCTTGGCTGCTATTGTCATACAATACTGGTGTTAAGAAGAACAGGGATGTCCATTTTTTTAATTCTTTGTTTTAGTTTTGTACGGCCTTGTTTAGATGACAATTTTGGTAGATGAGATAATTCTTGGCTGCTATTGTCATACAATACTAGTTTTAAGAAGAACAGGGATGTCCATTCATTTATTTAATTCTTTGTTGTAGTTTTGTATGGCCTTGTTTAGTTTTAACTTATTTTTCCTTCATATCTTGTGCTTGGGAATTTGACTTTCCACTAACAACAAATATTCACTTCTGTCCTTTGCAGCTCTTCAAAAGATTATGGGTCTACGCACAGCCTGGTTATGCATGCATTTAACTCTCAGAAAGTCGGCCTTAGAGCAGAGCACCTGGGATTACATAAGGCGTTGTGTGTTTTGATGGGTTGGAATTATGCTGTGGTGCCTAATAATGGATATGCTTACCAGTCATTGGCGAAACCTGATGCAATAGCCATGAAAGAAGATCTCATTCTATGGCCACCATTAGTTATCATTCACACACACAGTTTTAAAAATAAGCAAGATGGATGTCAGGTTGTTACTAGCAAGCTGGAAATGGATGGCATTCTCAAAGGTACATCCCCTTTTTCTGAAGTCTTCATCCAAGTCATCTTATGAATTTGTTTTATCTGTGATTTTACCTGTTTGTGGATCTTGATTGAACGAAAAGTTTTAAGATTTATCTCCAGTTAGGCATGTTACTTATCAGAAATCAGTATACATGGTGAATGGGTAGGCGATTTGTTAATTTATTTTGATGTATGTGGAATCTGTTTTATATCTGACAGCGACACTTTTTACAGGTTTTCCTATCTGGATAAGTACAAAAGATGCAGTATCTAAGTTTCTAACATCTCACTAGTTTCTAAAATGTTGTAGGACTTGGATTCGGCAGTGGCAAATCAAAGGTGGTAGATTGTAGTAGTGCCAGTCAAGGCACATTCATAGTTAAACTCGTTCCAACATATTCTGGTTTACAGGAGGCCCAGCGGCTGCACAAATATTGTGAAGAAAATCATCGTGGAAGAAAAGATTGGGTTCAACTTCAATCTTTACATAAAAGAAAACAAGGTGTTGGCAAAAAACCTCATCAATTGCAAGATGACAGACATGCAGAGAACGGGAAGATATTCTATGGCTACATTGGAATTGCTGGGGATCTAGAGAAAGTTGATGTTGATACTAGGAGGAGATCTTTGGTGAAGAGCAGGAAGGATATAGAAGCTATCGCAGATAGTCCAGTTTTGGGAGCTTAGAACTGTAATATTTTAGTACCTTTCAAGCACGCATCTTTGATGGGATTTTCACACTTTAACATGTATCTACTTATCTTACAAGAAAAATAACAGTTGAGGATGTCTTAGGCTTCAATCTATAGCAAGCCATCCTAAGGTGAAGTAAATATTCTCATAATGAGTGGGAATGAGTTTTATCACTGGATCTTTCATCTCCAATGAATTTTGATCGCCCGAAAAAAGCCAAAGTCTACTATATATTCTAATTTTTGTACTTCAACCGCTTTGTCCTATTTCTGGCACACATAAACCTGTTTTCTATACGGTACTCTGCTTACAGAGGTCAAGCCTCTATCCATATTATTAAGAAGATAGATTTCTTGTCCTATCATTCTTTTTGTAAGAAATTTATTTTTGAAGAAAATTTTATGTATGCAGATTATGGAACTTGTTGCTCTATGTATGAAAATAATTATTGATCTTTATTGCAAGCATGCAAGTGCCTGCATGCAATTTGCAGAAATATTTTACATTATGCCATGGTTGCTCTTTAGGTGTGCTGGATAATTTTTTTTCTCAAACCTTAAGGCCTTCAATTGGTAATCAATATTTGGTATAAACTTTTCCCACCACAGTTCTTTCCATATCTTTAGCATGGCGTCGGTGAATTTTTCAACTTCCTATTTGCATATGTTCTAATGGTGGCAACATTAGAAATTCGTGGTAGAATGTAGTCCATCAATATTTTTATTGTGGCACTCAATTGCCTTGTTGATGTGTGACACACTATTGATTTTTTATTTTTCTAATAATGAAGTTTGTGACACGTTTTCTATTTACATAGGTTTTGTCAACATATTTGATGTGTTCACAAACTCTGCTCAACTTAGTTTAGGGGTTCAGAGAAGAAGGTCAAGCATCTATAGGCTTTACCTGTACATGGTGTGTGATTTACCATTGGGTCTATTAGTCTTTGATGGATTGTGATTGCCTGCAAAAAGCAAATAAATAAATAGCAAAGCAGCCGACCTCCCCTTATAATATTACACAAGTCATGCTGAATCATCTCTATTTAATGACAGCCGACCTCTTCTTACACACGCCCTGTTTTAGCATCGCTGCCAAGGAGGAATACCTGTGTCTTGTTAATATACTAATAAACTTAGTCTGGCCGACTCTCCTATTAACAGCCAAGGCAAAAACAGTAATTAAGGTGATAGTTACTTGCGATTAGTAAGGACAGTAAACAATATATATAAAGGCAGCGCCCAAAGTTTGTAATGGAAACAGGATATAAAGGTAGCGATTGAGTCTTAATGAACAGCGATTATGGTTATGAAAAGAGATGACCTTTGAATAGCCGCCACATTCCATGAGGGTCACCTCTATGCATAAAGAGGTGGGATGAGGTATATAAGAGAAAAGAATAGAAGAATTAAAGGCATCAGGGAGGAAGAATAGAGTATGAAAAATAAGGAATATGTTCTAAGTATTATAGCAGATCGAATGGATCAAATCTGAATTGGCCATTCAAGAAATCAGAAGAAGTATTGGATCCAACAGCAAGGTAATTAAAGTAAAGAATAATTATATAAATGTATATATATGAATACTAATCAATATAAGTAAAGAATAATTATAGATATATACATATATGAATACTAACCAATATATATGAAGTGTGTATATATATACATAAGTAAGTCAATCAATCATTGAATCATCTTTAGACAAGTATTTATAGTCAGGCAGCCTATATCTACAGACTAGAAAAAGAGATCAAACAACAAAGGCAAATCAGAATTAATTATTACAAATGCTGATGTGAATATATCAATCTTATGTTTTAATAGATATTGAGGTATGCTCTATCATGGTTATTGTGATATATTTATTATTGTATAATCTCTATAATTTTGAATATTTTTAATGTTTGCAATTCTCATCAATGCAACCATGAGGGGAATGGGGGAAATTCCAGTAGGGTGAGCAGATACTAGATTTATTTTTTAAGTATGCCACTCCAAGCTGGCCACTTGGGGCCAAGGGGATGAGTATCTGCCCTTGGGCTTAGAAAGGGGAATCTTCGGGCCTCCTATTGTAGCTTCTCCCCAATCTCTACATGGGTTGGTTGTTGGTCATAAGAGGGATGGATAAGGCAGCAAGGGTAGGGAATGTAGATACAAGTTTGTCCACCAAGTATGCCACCCCATGTTGGATGATTGTGTGTCTGCCACTTGAGGACCAAGAGGGCTGGTACATCCACTCTTGAGCTGCGTATGGATAGCTTTGGGCAGACTTATCATGATCCTCATCCAAGTCCCATTATGATCCAACTTCAATGTGCATTATGGATATTGTGTGGTTTATATTATTTGAAATAGTCATGTATTTACATGGTTTAAATAGATAAGATTTATTATATGTTTGAACATATGAATTATATTCCAATATTTTCTAACATGATTGTAGGACCTAAAACAAGATTTATCTTGCTTAAAGCATTTAATTGGTAAGTTATAATCCTAACTACAATAAGCTTGTGATTCTAGGGCAAGATTTAGGCAAATCCCAAAAGGGGACATTACACTCGTCTTATAGAGTTCGAGTTGGAAAAATTAGTCAATAGTGAAGTGTTTGTAATATTTGGTTCACTCCCTCTTTCTATCACCAATGCAAGAAGTTTGTGTTCTTAAATCCAAGTTTGTATGTGCATATCAAGGAACTTGGTTTATTAAAAATAATTTATGGAGGGATTTATTGGGGTTTTCAGCTATGCAAAAACAAAATACACATTGAGAAGAAAACATAGAGAGACAAAAGCCCAAACAAAACAAACATGTCAAGCAGGTGCAATCCAAAACCAATGTGGATGAACAACCATGAGTATACAAAAACATGACATTAGCAAGGTTGCAGCTCAACCACCAAAAGAAGAACCAACCAAATAGTTTGATTCTTTGACAATCAATTGCACCATTGCCACCATAAAAATCCAAACCACTAGCATAGTCAAGATTGTTAGGATTAGGTGTTGTACACCTTGTAATTTCTAATGTTTGCATAATTATTTGTAATTTAATGCACACTCATGAAAAATTGCACCCCACTTGGAGTAGCACTCTTTGCCACCTATAAAATTTAATGTGATGTGTTATAAGAGCATTTATCACGTGTAAGATGGGTAGGATATTTTATGATGTGTAAGAGGAATTTATAAAGTGGATTCAAAAAGTTATGGAGGACTTTGGATTGTTTTATGACACATAAGAATGGCATGTAAGAGTTTCTTTGAAGAGCTGAAATACATCCAAAATTGAGCATCCCATGTGGTGGGTGGAGTTATGACATTGTGAGTTACATTTTATATTGGAATTGTTCTCATTATGACTTGTAATTTCTGCCATAGATTTGGGTACTAGTTTTGGCTTATGGTTTTGGAATCCATTTATGGTATTTGGTTTTGGGTTTTGTTTATATAAGAGATGCTTTTGATGGAGATTGTCTGCACTTGTATTTGCAAAGGGTTATGTGGTCGCAATTTCCCAAGACATAGTTGAAGGTTGTGATCGAAGGAGTGGATGCTTTGACACTATATTGTAACTTGATTGTGATGGTATATTGGGTGTCCCTTTGTTTTTTATTGAATAAATTGGTTTTGGGTGTTCCTTTGTTGCTGGTTTTTTTATAGTATCCACTATGTTTGTGATCTTGCTTTGTATTACATGTTTGTTTGTATTTTTATGAAATTATCATATCCATATTTTATTAGTATTTTTGTCCTCTCAAGGTTAAGTTGTATTTTGACTTCCTTTCATTTGGTATTAGAGCATGGTCAATGTGTGAGATCCTTGGTTAAGAATAGTGATTATTTTATGTTCATTTTAGACTTGGAACGAATCACATATTTTCATGTTTTATCTTTTGAGTCATGCATGGATACAAAATAATCTAAAATCCAATTGAGTTTTCTCTCACATTCAAAATTCATTTTCCTCATCCTATTTTCTTTCAAATCTAATCTTGGATTTAGTTCATTTCACATCTAGGATATTTTCACAAAAAAAGCTCCCCGGTTTTCATCTTGTGGTCTTTGAGAAGATTTTAGATCCAAAATCCTTCTTATATCATGATTTGTCGACTTTTCATGTATGGGTCTTCATTGTTTCCCTTGAGCTTCCAACAAGTTAAAAATGTTCATCTTTGAAGTTTCCTAAAGTTTTATATTGCATTCTTGGACTAAATAGGATGTAACAACTTATCTTCTCTAGAGTTAGTAAGCTTTTTCCACTTGTTTTTCCTTAGGCGATACAACATATACAATCTCAAGCTTTGAAGTTAGATTATTTGGATTTGAAGCATGTTTAAAATGGTTTAATGCAAATTGCAATTGTTGTAGCATGTGTCCTTGAAGCCCATTTCAATGTTGAGAGGATTTTGGATCCAAAAGTTTTATAAAATGTTTAACTTGGTATTTTCAGATCTAATTTCTAAACTTGGGAGCTTTGATTTTGGTTTACTAACTTAAATGGACTACAATAATAGTTTACATCCAATCACCTCTTATAGTTTTAACCCATTTTTGCTTTTTGTACTTTAAAGTGTTCTTTGACAAAAAAGGCTAACTATATTGAATTTGATTTTGATGTTCCAAATCTTAATTTTAGTGATGTGGCTAAAGTAGCTTGGAGCCCATGTTAATCATAATGTGCCCCCAAATTTATCCAATGTGGCAAGATTGGGACCCAATAATTGATAAGTTAAAGATGGACACTTGGTTCCCTCGGGGTAGACATATATGATCACCTAGGTGTAAATTTGATGGCTATTTACACAGAAATTTAGGCGATAAGATTGATACAAGAGAATCTCCCTCCCTCAAAGAAGAAATGAAAACTAATTTGTATTCTTTAATCAAACTTGATATATTGCAATGATGATTACTAATTTGGCCATAAGTTAATTTAATTAGGTAAACTTACAATAAAAATATGCATGTAATCTTGAATATTGTATTTTTTTAATTTCAAATTTTGATTTAATTAAATTACCTCTTCAAGATCAATGATTAATTTTCTAGATATTTGGATGAAAAAAAGGAAATGAGTGTGGAAAGGTGTAAACCCTTTTGACTTTTAGATTTTAGAACTCACTAGACCAAGCAAGTTGAAATGAACATACTCGAGGACACAAAATTAGAAAGAAGGATCAAGACTATTTAGGAGTGGCTAAAATGTGATAAGTGTCAATTGAATATCTCCCAATATACTATATATACTTGATTATAACTTGATTGAATAGAGGATTGCGATTGTAATAAAGTCTAGGGGGAAAGGAAATAAATTTCAAAATGCATTCTCTAATGGAAATCTCTTCTTAGAGTTTGTATCAAGTTATCATGCACCCTACTAATACCAATCAATACGAGTTCCTAGATGTAAATCTCTTGGGTTTTTCTTTCTAAAATATAATATTCTTTTACCCCTATTAATTTGGTCTTTAACAAATTTCTCGGTTTATCTATGCATACCTTTGTGGCCTAGTAATATTGGGGATCATTTTTATATCATTTCTCTAATTATTGTAGCATTAAAATTTGATAATTGTGCAAGGATTAGTCACTACCCAATTAGTTTACGAAGATATGTGTATCTCATAATTAGGAAAATGATAGTGCATATTTACAATAAAGGATTGGATATGTGTAAAAAAAATATTGACCCTTTTAATGGGTCCTTGCTTAAGTTATGAGCAAATATGATGTGATTGGTATAATCACATTATTTAATCATAAAAAGTATGATCTAAATTGATAGTTTTTGTCCAATAATATCCTTACATGTGGTTTGGGGGAGTGTATCACATAGAATTTGCACACACATATACGTATCAAGAATGTTGCCTACAATGACCTTTATCTGTTTTTGTAAAAGACTAGGAAGAACTCATAAGATCCAAGGATCCTACAAAGCCAAATAAACCTTCTACAAAGATATTTGCATAAAAATGCTAAATTGTTAATAATAATTGAATAAATCTCATCCACAATGAATTTCTTAAACACTAGCTTTATGTTCTTATATAGATAAGGAAAAGGATAGGAATAAAATTTGGAGAGTAATTATCCAAAAATAATCTAAACTCAACTCCAAAAGATTAGTTAACTAATAAATCATATCTATTTAATATATAATTGTACTACCAATACTAAACATCATGCATGCAACTTTAGGATTAGGACACCATAAGATTATGAAAAGTGTCTTAATCTTATGACTTGAGATTAAAAAAAGATCAATGTTCTAAGTAAACTTAGCTAAATAAGTGAATGTGATCAAGAGGATAGTTGGTTAGTAAATAAACCTTTTCAAACTAACACCCCCCCTTAAGTGTAGTTTAGGGATAATCCAAAAAATGGAAAGATGCAAATATGGGTCTCAAAAACTAGGCTTGATTAGGCATTAATGGACAAAAGATTTCTCAAAATATGGAGAAAATGAGAACCTTGTTGGAAAAAGCTCATTACCCAAAGAGAACATGAGAAAGACTTAAAATCCTCCTCTAAAGATGTCATTAAATATTAGGAACAAGAAAATGAACCTAAAAAACACCATGAAGCACAAAGAAGTTGCAAAAAACTACCAAAGTAAAACTGCTAGAATCGTAGAACCTACATTGAGATTAGGATGAGGATTATGATCAAAGAAGACTAAATGTACACAAATGATATCAATGACCCTACTTGAAAAAAGCTCATATGGCTACTAGGTAAAAATTTGTCAGTAAAAAATTTAAATGACACATACAGTGTATGAGTGACCACAAGGACACTACTTGGGCAAAGCATAGATGACAATCTATGCTAAAATATGGTAGTAAAAAATACTAAAACCAATAGACTCAATAATATTGATCAGCTAAAAAAGATAGAAGGTAGAATCCATAAATAGGTATGTAGAAGTGTCTATATGGAATTATTTCCATCACATCAAATTGCAAGGGTAACTAGCCTCTACATCCACTTAGTACATGGAAATTAAAACTAGATACACAACTTACACCAAAATGAAACCAAGGAAGTATTAGCATAAATAGTATGATACACCTCTTAATGTTGAAAAGGGAGAGGTATAAGATTCATTGAAATTTGTTCACATGTAGTGTAAGAAGGTAAAGTGGCAACAACAAAAGGATAAATATACTTGCAACTGAAATAGGGTGTGCTCATACAAGTCACATTTGCATGAAGGTGTTTGATCTTGTGAATGCAAGGCATGCCCAACTAACTTCTTATGACACTACTAGCATGAGGGTAGATGAGGTTGTAAGGTACATTTCGAAGTGTTCTCACTAGACTCCCCATGGCACTTTAAAAGTAGTGTGAGTACAAGAATGACTCAACATGATATGTGAAATCCCTAAGAAAGAAAATACAGTAGGTGAAACTTTATTTTGATGTGTTTACAAGTTTAAAAGTACACATAATGAATTATTTCCATTTCTAACAAGGACCACATATTGAAAAGATAACTACAATTTCTAAAAAACTTGACATCCAAACAAAAAAATACTTGCACCATTATGAATTATGTGAAAATATATTTTCAATACCTAAATATAAGTTGCAAATTGAACATCATGGGAAATTTAGGCTTGTAAAGTAATATGTAAGGAGAGGCTTCAAATAGAAATAATACGGACTTACAACAAAATCTATAAAAATTACCAACATGATTGCATAGTGCTTGGAAAGAGTTTTGGTTGCTTATAAGAATTAAAAAAGCTAACTCTATGGTTAAAATTTATGCCACTTTAAAGTTTCCAAAATGAGAACTATGCAACAAAAGCATTAAGAAGTCTGATTTCTACAAAAATTAGAAGTCAAAACTAAAAATCATTTGCAACATAGTTGAGAACGATAATTCTACCCCATTTTTAAAAAAATACTAGAAATAAACATTGTATGAGGAAGTAAAAGGCCTCCAAGCTTGAACTACAAAGTAAAAAATGTTACTTGAGAGGGGGATTTTAAAAAGGAAGTGAGCTAATTTGTTAGTTGATGGTAAATGTTGATCATTACCATTTGCTAACATCATTTGATGGAAACTTGATGTTAGTACCAATTAGCCATGGGATGACATCATCTCCCAAAAGGATGATGTTGATTTCCAAAAGAGTGATTTCATCCATCATAAAGTTGATCCCACCATGACACAAGTTGATAGAAACATAAATTGGCTAGAATATTCCATGTAATGCTAATATCCTAAAATTACTCTTCCTATCACATAAAACTACCATGTGATTGAAAAACCATTGTTTTTGTCTTCAAATCACTTTTCAAAATAAATGGTTAATTTGGACTGTAAGGGCCAAGCTAGAGGTAGCACCACCAAGAGTGGTTTTCTAGGTTGGATTAAAGCAATTGTTGGGTAGATGGTGGCCCATAGAGGTTTAGCTTCCGTGGTCCTAGTTAAGACTAAGAGTCAGCCTCCCATGTGACCTCAACTTGTTTGTGGTAGACCTAGACTTTTTTAAGGATTTTTTTAAATCATGCATGTGTGATCCCTAAGTTGCACAAGCACAATATAGGTCTATTATAATATTTGTCATAGTGAACTAGACACAACATGGAGGTGGTATAGTACAATGGTACAAAACAACACAATCATTATACAATTGTATGGATCCATATAGATTGTACAATTTTTTGTATGAATACCTTTTATAGCCTAAAAAGTATTTGGCTTTCATTGTGAGCAAACTATATTGATTTTATGATCAATCCACAAGTTTATGGGCCTTTTTTATTTAATAGTGAGGTTCATTTTACTCTAGAATGTATTGTATGAAAGCACTTGGAAAGAACTATCCAAACAAGAGAAGTGGTTTGCAAATCTAGATCTCTAATATCGTATCAATGCCCAAGAAAGGGCTCACAAGATACAAGGATCTTAAAGATCCAAAGAAACCTTTGCAAGGAAATTTGCATAGAAAATCTAAATTTCCATTAATGATTCAATAACTCTCATCCACAATTAATTTCTCAAACATTAGCTATATACTCTCATATAGATAAGGTCTTGGATAAGGATAAGATTTGGATAGTAATTATGCAAAAATAAATAGTCTATTTAAGAGGTATTTAATTAGCTTCCAAGAGAGTAGTGAACTAATAAATCATATCCACTTAATATAGAAGTATACTATTAATACTAAATAGATTGCACGAAACTTTAGAATACCATAAGATTATGGCAAGTGTCTTAATATTATGACTTGAAATGCAAAAGGTCAATGTCCTAAGTAAACTTAGTTAAGTTAGTGTGAATTTTTACCAAGATGATAACTAATTAGTAAATAACTCTTTTTACACTAACATTTTTTCCTTGTGTACCAAGATTGATGCATATTATTTTGCATAATTTGTTAAACCAATAATTGACCCAAAAGCAAGACAATTTTATGGTTCCACATGTGAGTGTGCAAGGAGAAAGATGGCATAGAAAGTAAACCAAAAGAACAAAAGGTGGAGAGAAAGAAGAATTAGAAAGAGGGAACAATATTAGAAAGAATAACTAAGAAGGGAAGATGTGAGAGATAGTAGGAAGAAGACATGAAATTGGCATAGAGAATGTAAATAAAAGGACTATATGGAAGGATATGATAGGAAGTGTAAAACAAATTGACTAAGGAGAGAGAGTGTAAGAAAAAGATCACATGTAGGAGAATACATGAGAAGTGTAGTATTTAATTCATAATATTTGTTGTAAATTATTTTCATATTTTATATTTGTACTTTTCAATAAGTTTTGAAGTGGAATGATTTCAAGTTTATGAAAATGAAATAAAAATAAAAGATGCCTCCTATCCCATCTTAAGATAAGATGTATATTGCTTTAAATTTTAATGTTATCTTGCTATCAAAATCTAGAATTAAGCTAAGGAAAGTAATGATATAGAAGTTTTATCTATATGAATTAGTAAACTAAACATCTATAGCTAGGAATTGAAATGCTAAAAGGAAATAGATATTAGAAATTATTCTTGTTTCATTGGTTGAAGGTTGTTTAAATTTTATATAAGATCAAAGGAAGGCTTAGATAATGTTCACACTATGTGAACAATAATATATAAAATTTACATATGTTAAGGACTTAACAATTAGACTTGATACTTGAAAAACACTCTCTTGACCCAACTATTAGATTGCATTATATTTATGTATATTTACTTGATTATCCTAGGTCTATCTTACACATAAGATAAGTTTTCTTTGGTGTCCTCTCATACATAGGTGCTATATTGTTGAGAGCATATTTTATATTTAGCAAACTACAATTTACCTGGTCTCATTACATAGTGAATCACTTGGTTACTCTATAGTAATAATATGGTAGAAATCTTCTTGAATATCTTCTATATATACTCACTCAAGAACTATTTCATAACCGTGATCATAGGTTGTTAGAGCTATACAATTTAAGAGAACCAAAGACCACTCCTTGATCTTTGGTTTTATTGTGTATGTCTACACATTCCTCCATTTGTACATTTGTATATGTTTCAAAATATTTATCAATGAATCCCTAATTTTGAGCATTTCTTGTGCATCATTTTTGGGTTTAAAGGTTTTGTAAGCTTGCTCCTATGAATGCACACTTATTGCACCTTCATATGGTTACAAACATCTTTCTAGCATCGTATCAAAGGCTTCTCTCTACAATTCCTATCTTGAGCTTGTCTCTGTTGAGCACCTTTCAAGTATCCCAACATTCGTTTGATGCTTCCACAATGTCCATAACATCCAAAACCCCAAGGGGCACATTTTGTTTGCAAAATTTTGTTTCCAATTAGAATTTAAAATGTTTTCAATTAAAAAATACATTTTTTAATGCTACACACTTGTACAATAGACTTAAACCTTATCCTTTTTAAAGTTTTCCCCTTTTTGGGGAGACTTCTTCAAAATTTTAAGGCTTTTCAAAAGTTACATAGGTAATTTTTATAAAGTTATTTTTGGTGGAGTATGACCCCACTTCCCACTTGTGACCCAATTCCTAACCACATCTTTTAGGAATCTTCCCAACACTAGCAAGAACACTCGTGGTGTTCATTGAGAACTAGCATCTAATAAGGATCTCTTGACCTTTACTAAGCACTCATGTTTGAGCGGAAATGCTCCTAACCTATTGCAAATATTCATGCCTAGGATTTTTGTACTTTTAAAAATAGCTCAAATATTTTGTCCAAGTTTGTCCTCTACTCTAGTGTTTATATAATTTGGAGATGATGCTCCAATATTGAATTATAACACATCAAACCTACAAAGGGAAAAAAAATAATGATTAGTGTATTTTGGAGCTTTCTTAAATCAAGCTCATCATGATCATGGAAATTGTAATGGTGTGTGTACAATATTAAGGATGGAAACCCCAAGGGCTTGTCAAAGGAGATGGTGGTGTGTACTTGGTGTAATGGAGGAGGATTAAATGTGATGAGCATACCTAAGATGTGTAAATGAAGGAAAATCTTTAGAGAGTTGCAAAAAAGAGGAGTTTTGTATGGTTTTGGAGCAAAAATTCAATGATATGAGAACATGGAGAATAAAACTTTGAAGAGAGTGAGAAAAAGAAAGCATTTAATGAGTGAGTGAGTGGAGAGAACCTGTTATTTTGAACGAGATCAAATGTATATTTTATAAGGACCGATTAATGAAATGACAATTCTAAAAATGAAGTATACATGAAGAAAATAAAAATGGTTAGTTTGCAATAGAATAAGTCTAGGTAGCAATACTTGATGCATTTTCATGGGTTTTTTTGGCTTGGAGTCAAGATAATGATACTTAAACACACCTAGGGTAAATGGTCACTAAAATGAGTGAGCATGTAGAGTAAAAATGTAAATTATGTATTTTTTGACTCTACATTTAGGCATTTTTTTATAAATTTCAAACTTCTATTAGCAATCAATATTTATCTATTTATTAACCTTCTCAATATTATTGTGTTTGTTTTTATATCAATGTTTCAAATCACATTCCATGTTTCCTTATTAAGATGAAGAATAATGGTAAAAGTATTATTTAAAAAAATCCAATAAAAGTAGTGTGTTGCCTATGAAGGTGGTGTAAAATGAGAAGTGGGAGATAAAGGTAAAATAAAAATAAATAATAATAAAATTATAATAATGATAGTAAAATCATTAGAGCAAAACCATAATCAGAAGTATGCACAAAGTTGTTGGCAAATTACCAAGTTGATCAAACTATTTCCTACATTACCCCTAGAGATAAAACCATGCATACAAGCTTACAAAATAACCATAATGGAAAGATCAAATACATACCACAAGATTATACAAGATATTCCATGGGAAAACCCTTAGAGGAAAAAACCTAGCCTCCAAAAGCATTTGTATTCAATATATTATTCAAAAATGAAACATTACAATACACTTGTAGATTCTCCATGAATACTTATGAAACATCAAGCTCTTGCAATGCATCCTCTATGTATCTAATTTTGAAAATTGAGGTGTTTATGTAGCTTAATACTTTGTAAAACTATTATACTTGTTGATCTAAATATGTATTCTTTGTTGCATATTCTTTGTGGGTGATTATATGATTAATTCATTTTATCATTTGTAGAATGAAGACAAAAGGTTGTAGAAGAATTGTATAGAATATTAGAAGATACACAACATATACCGTGGAGAAACCCTTTCGAGGAAAAACTCCACCAAGAATCAATGTATTATTTAATTTTAGAATAAGATTACAATAATTCCAATCCTTCCTTGAGATGCTTCTTTTGCCTTCAACAAATCTTCTTCACAACCTACAATAAAACTGATGCAAACTCTCTTCAACTTGCTTGAGATAAATAGGCTTTGACCAACTTTGTAAACTCCAATTGAGTTACAATTATAATGCTCAAGCCCCATCCTTAAAAGGTACGCCTATCTCTTGCAAGTAAAGTTATGTTGTGAAGAACAATGTCAAATCTTCATCTTCATCCATTTGAGTGTCCCAAACTGAAGTACAAACTCAACCTTTATTCTATAAATATATTCAAGGCTTTATCCTCAAAGTGGACGCCCAAGAGTGGGCCCACTTAACTTAGTCTTCTGAAATATCTTACCATGCAAAGGAGTTAATTCCAAGAAGCCAACTTGGGCACCCAATTTGGGTCCAAGTCATTTCTTGTTAACTGAAACATTTCTCTCCACCATTCATGCAAGAATGGTCATCCCTTGTTAACTGAAGGTAGTCCCTGTTATCTGTCATGCAACTCAAGTCATTAGTCATGCATTCCAAGTTAATTGAAGTCAACTACCATTCAACTAAAACTAACTGAACATAACTGAACCATAACTGAACTGAACTGAATTGAATTGAATTGAACTAAACTGATTTTGAACTAAACTAAACTGAACTGAACTGAACTAATTTGATCTGATCTGAACTGAACTAAACTTCATGCATGTAAACATCAAACCCTAACTCCTAGGATCTTTTACATGCATTCAGAAGTGTTATCTCTTACTCCAAATAATTAATTGAACACAAGGTGAGTGCCACCTTCCATGTGGGTGCCCCATGTGCTCCTATTATTTAGGAACTCATCTTGGACGCCCTCACATGCTCCTATCATTTAGAATTAATTACAAATGTCAATGAACATGATTATTTCATTCAAAATTAATCTCTTTCTAATCCTAGTGTTTGAGAACACTTTTTAAGGACTTAGGAGATACATGAAATAAATAATGTTTAGGATTGCAATTAAATGGCATCCTATTTCCAACATTCTCCCACTTGACAATATACATTTCAATTATTCTAAACAAGGAATAATTATTATAAATCAATTACAAGACTCGAGGCCAATGGCTTCCTGCACCAACTAATCAATCCATGCCAACTTCAAATGCAACTTGCATAATCATGAAGCTCCAAGCAAATGATTAAAAACAAGAGAACTTATCTGTAAGAACTAGTTTCATAAGATAATCTGCAACATTAATTAAAGTTTCAACTTTATCAATTAATACCTTCCCACTCTCAACCATTTCTCGCACAAAGTGATACTTAACATCAACATGCTTAGTACGAGCATGATACATAGGATTTTTTGGCTAAACACATAGCACTCTGACTATCACATTCAAGTTTAACTTACTTTCAATTAAAACCAATACCTTTCCCAAGTCTCTGTATCCAAACTACCTCTTTGGAGGCATGTGAAACCGCCGAGTGTGTTGAACTCACGTTCAACCAAGGTGTAGGCTTCTCAGTCTTTACTGTTGAAAATATATTTTCTTACAAGTAACCATTCCAACTTATATCTCTTACCATAAGAGAACTTGAGCCTCACCTATTTCTCCAAGTATCCATAAGGACCTGTAACCACCAATCCATGCCAAACTCCAAATGCAACATAGCACTATCATGAAGTAATCAAGCAAATGATTAATGTACACAATACATAAGAGAACTACACAAGATTAATGTCAAAGCTCCAATCTTGAACATAAACATGACATTCATGATCTAACCATCTCCTCTTAGGAGATCACATGCACCATAACATACATCCTGGTCTCAAGAGAACATGTAATATTCCAAACTCTAATCTAGAATCAAGAGTAAACCATGACATAATAGCAACCACTCTAAACCAATAAAAAACCATATCCCTAATCTCATGAAGATAACCTTACCAATGATGCATCCATGTCACTTCCAACAACTCCCACTGAACCGTGGTACCGAGTTACACATGGAATTGAGACTACCATCCTATCCATGAAGATCATTGTATCTTACCAAAGCTCCCATTGAACTGTGATACCGAGCTATACGTGGCAACAAGATAAACATCAAACCATCACTGTCAAAAGCATATAGAATTTCAAACATTTCCTCATGATCAAAATTATCATAACATGTACCATGCCACAAGTATAAACTGCTAATCAAGAGTATACCATGACATAATAACAAAACCATCCTATAACCAAGAATCCACTTCATTTCCAAATGCTCCCACTAAACCGTGATACTGAGCAATCCCATGGAATCATGATGCATATAATAAAAATCACATTTTTTTCATAAGCTCACACCAAACCTATGAATCCAAGCTCTCAATGACACATGATAACCATCCTCTAAAGCCAGAATATATACCTCTTTGTAACAAACTTATTTTCCAAAATCAGCAATAACAAAAAATAGTAAAAGCTCCCACTACAGCCAAAAAACCTTCAAACTTTTAAGAGAAAGGCATCCCAAACTCTACCCAACCATTAGCTCTAATACCAAATGTTGAAAATTGAGGTGTTATGTAGCTTGATACTTTGTAAAACTATTATACTTGTTGATCTAAATATGTATTCTTTGTTATAGACTCTTTGTGGGTGATTATCTAATTAATTCATTTTATCATTTGTAGAATGAAGATAGAAGGTTGTAGAAGAATTAGACAGAATATTAGAAGATACACAACATATACCGTGGAGAAACCCTTTCGGGAAAAAACTCCACCAAGAATCAATGTATTATTTAATCTTAGAATAATATTACAATAATTCAAATCCTTCCTTGAGATGCTTCTTCTGCCTTCAACAAATCTTCTTCACAACCTACAATAAAACTAACACAAACTCTCTTCAACTTGCTTGAGATAAATAGGCTTTGATCAACTTTGTAAACTCCAATTGAGTTACAATTACAATGCTCAAGCCCTATCCCTAAAAGGTATGCCTATCTCTTGCAAGTAAAGTTATGTCGTGAAGAACAATGTCAAATGTTCATCTTCATCCATTTGGGTGTCCCAAACTGAAGTACAAACTAAACCTTTATTCTGTAAATATCTTCAAGGCTTTATCCTCAAAGTGGGCGCCCAAGAGTGGGCACACTTAACTTAGCCTTTTGAAATATCTTACCATGCTAAGGAGTTAATTCCAAGAAGCCAACTTGGGCACCCAAGTTGGGTTCAAGTCATTTCTTGTTAACTGAAACATTTCTCTCCACCATTCATGCAAGAATGGCCATCTCCTGTTAACTGAAGGTAGTCCCTATTATCTATCATGTAACTCAAGTCATTAGTCATGCATTCCAAGTTAACTGAAGTCAACTAGCATTCAACTAAAACTAACTAAAGATAACTAAACCATAACTGAATTGAACTAAACTGAACTAAACTAAACTAAACTGAACTTCATGCATGTAAACATCAAACCCTAACTCCTAGGATCTTTTACATGCATTCAAAAGTGTTATCTCTTACTCCAAATAGTTAACTAAACACAAGGTGAGTGTCACCTTCCATGTGGGTGCCCCATTTGCTCCTATTATTTAGGAACTCATCTTGGATGCCCTCACATGCTCCTATCATTTAGAATTAATTACAAATGTCAATTAACATGATTATTTCATTCAAAATTAATGTCTTTCTAATCCTAGTGTTTGAGAACACTTTTTAAGGACTTAGAAGATACATGAAATAAATAATTTTTGGGATTGCAATTAAATGGCATCCTATTTCCAACATCTAAGCGTGTAATCACACATGCCATGTCATGCTTCAAATATGCAATCTACAAGAGAGCTCAATAAAAAATACAACCAAGCTAAACAACCATCTAGCCAACAATCCAAGCCCAATCACTAACCATGTGTTTACTTTTATAGATTCAAGATCACACAAAACAACCAAGTGGTAAGGTAAAACCATTTGCCTCAAAAATATGAGTGCACAAAACCATTGACCCCAACATTTACTTTTTAGTACTATTTTTTTCCAATATTAAATATTTTTCCCATGTTGAACCCATACATAAAATATCTAACCAATGCATCATAATCAACTTTACAAGTGGACCCAAATAAATATTTAATGTGCCTAAACACATCTCCTAAAGATGCACCATGAATAAACATTTGTTTTACATACTTAAAATAATTATTTCTTGTGCAAGGTGTACAACACCCTTTTCCTAATAAAAGTGATGAATTCATCAATTTATTTGTGTACATCCAATGATGTTCTAGTTCTAAAGTTTCCTCTTATTGGCATGTTTTATCAATCTCTTAGACTCTCAAATGCATCATGAATCTATTTATAGTCTCTATGGAATGTGTATGAATCATTATTAGTTTCTTATATGCATTTTTAGGTGCACTAGTTAGAGATTATTATTATTTGTTGGAGTTTGTGACTGTTACATTATTAAAGTAGGGGGAGTGGTTTAGGAATGTGCATGAGAGGGTAAATGAGCTGAATTTAGTTGTGTAGAAGATATATTTATACTCCTGCAAGACTAAGACCTATTGTAAAAGTTGTTTTAAGTATCTGAGTGTTTGCTCACCTTTTAGTTAAAAAATAATTTGTAGCTAGTCTCTTCATGGTATGTGTGTTCTCTCTATGTTTCATTTTCTTACACATTAGATGCTTAACAATTTAAGTCATGTAAAACTAAAATGAATTTTTATATGATGACTACACATGTAAAATATCCACTTTAATTTACAAATCTCATTTATGGATAGACTGAAAAATAAATTATTAAAATTGTCACTTGTTTAGATTTTGTATCCATAATAGTGCCTACAAATCATAACCTTATCACTATATTTTGGAAGAAAAAATATTTTTGGTGTTATTGTTTGATGAGAGAAACATACAAAATATGCTTGTTCCTCAAATTTACAAGTAAAAATCTAGCCAACAACATTATTCAAAACAACACTATGAGTAAAAAACCTGAACATATGAGAAAATGACCCAACATTTTTTTGGTTGTTGGAGGGTTTTATATCAAACCCACATAATCATTTAGCTACCAGACATCAAAGAACAAGCCTTAGATTGAAACCTCTTTGACTAAGAGCCAAGGATTGAGAGGTATATATTCCACCAAATTAATTTGGGGCACAATCCTAGCCTCATCTCTTATGGTGTTGGGACCTTGCATTTGAAAAGACATTGTCATTGTTGGGATCATTTAAAACCACTCAACTTCACCAATTAACCAAAGACCTATTTACAAAATAAATTTTCGAAATAAATATTAACTTAAAATTACTCTTCCAATAATCATTAACATACAACCATCTTTCAACTTTGCTAAAAAACTCCTAATGATAAAAGGAAGATATTTAGGGCAGTCTAAATTTGGCCCCACAGCCAACCATCATTGATACTTGTGCTATGGCAACATGGAAGAAAAACCTCTCAATATCATCATTTCTCGCAAACTTGGCCACAAGTGTTTAAAGATTTGCATTAATGGGCTCACTTGAAGTGTACGTCCTTGATTGCCTGGAGCCTTCTTGGTTGGTTTAAAAAAAGAAGTGTTTGGGTGACCTCTCACATTAACAAAAATTATAATCTTTTGCTCTCATAGGTTTCCTAGTTTTGCAAGGTGAAGAGTGGTGAAATGGGTGGTGACAGGGTGAGGATGGAGCTGGACAATTGTGGGGAATTTCTCAAGGACCCACTGGTTTGGTACATCTATGCCGAAGGAGGGTTGGTGCCTTTAATGGAATGCTTGGTTGGTCAAGATTTGAGGATGTCAACGCTATCCGTGAGCTCTTGGAAAGATAGAAGGGTTACGATGGGTGGAATCTCCTTTGACGTCAATGAGGAGGTGATTGCTCAGGAAACGGGGCTCTCTTGAACTAGGAAGAAGTATCCTAAGCACACCAAGGCTCAGGACAATGAAAGCCTTAATGCCTTATTTAAAGGAAACAAAAAACCTATTCTCTCCCATTCTGGCTTTGAAAGAGAAGCTCTCTCACAGTCGTGGGACTAGGTATGTCTCTCTCTCATGAAGTATGTCACTTTAAAGGGTAGAATATAAAACTTTCTATTATTATCATTTGCCTCTTTTAAATCACCTCTGCCATAAAATGCTATTGAGCTTCCCATTTTTCTTCCTTATTAATTTGGAAAGATCTGTTGAGAAATGCTTAGACTCTACTGCCCAAAACCCTAAGAATTCTCCTCCCCTACCAGTCCACCAAGGCCTCATCTTGAGGCTTTATCATTTTCACCTCACTCTCTGCCCAACCAAACCCATCTCCATTGTCCGTATTGAGGAAATTGAACCCCCTGCTCAGACCAATATCTCTCTAGCTGAGTCTAAGGGACCCAAAAGGAAAACCCCTCTAGGGAATACTGATGCCCCCAAGCCTAAATCACCCACCAAAAATAAAAAGGGGACTATGGGGCTTTCTCAATAAAATGTTTTGGTTGGGCTTTGTGAGCTCAATTCTACCCTCGACAAGTCTGATAGCAAACCTACAGCCAAGAAAAAAGTGAAAGAAGAAGGGAAAGGATTGGTGGAGTCGCCGACCACTGACTGCGACCGGAAGAATGCAGTGGGAAGAGACTCTAAGGGGGATATTGTGGTTGTTGCTATGGTGGAGATTGGGATTGAAAATACTAGCATTAGGAGATATGGCAGGCTTGCTAAAAATAGCAAGAAGGTGTAGATTAATGAAATTTCTACTAATGAGGAGCAGTCTACCAACAAGGTCAATTGGAATGAGGAAGACATGGAGGAAGAGGAGAAGGAATTTTTTGAAGGACCTACCCACTTTTTCGACCTCAACAAAATGCTAAAGGAGAATTTGACTTCCCAATCCTCTGAACCTCAGGCAATGGAGCAGGAAGACATCGTGAAGACTGTGGACAAAGCGGAGGATCATCGCATGTTGTTGGAGTGGGTGGAGAAGCTCGAGAAGAAGTTCATTGGTCTGGCTTGGTTCAATGTCAAGATGGTCCACTATGCGGCTGGAACCCTTTCTGTTGTACTTAAGGATGAAATGGATAAGAAGGCTATGGAGGAAGGCCCTAACTGGGTTGGGGAGGATGTTGTTTGCCTCCTCTCTCAGAATTGGGAGAATGCTAGCTAGTTTATTGTTGTTGTGTCTTGTCTACTGGGTTGTTTTTTGTCGGTTGTTTGTCTGTTGTTACTGTGTTTTGTTTTGGTGGTTTTTTGTTATGTTTCTATGGACCTAATCCTTTTTGGCCCCTGAGGCTCGATGTGTAAAGGGTACAATGCCCTATAAATGTTGCTTATCTTATAAAAAACATACAACCATATTTCCACACATACTACAACTAAATAAACTTTAACACCAACATAAATAAGTTTTCAAACAAAATAAAAGCCCTTTAGCATAGTCATGAATTTATTTTAAACAAGGTTTGCAATGTAGCTACAGTCCCTACCTAAAGCTATAAGCGTGAAACAAAAAATACAATTGTAGCCCCTATAAGAAGTTTCTAAATCCTTTTCAATGAATTTGTTTTGTGCATTGTCTATAAATCACATGCATTGAGAAAGTAAAAAATTGATGGAGAATGCAATAAAGATTTAAACCAATGGGAAATTCAATAATTCTTAAGGTTGTATATGCTTGCTTTCTTATTAGCCGATAGGCTATATATGGTGTGAGGTTTCAGCCTGAAACCTGTCTCACGCTGCGAAACTTGTTTTATGCCTGGTAAACCTCCTCAGAAAACAGGCTGGGAAATAAAATGCATTGAATGAAAAGAAATCTGATTTCCGAATCAAGTCAGAGCTTTAGTAGTCAATCAAATCAAATCTCCAATAGCCCATCAAATCAAAATTTAATTGCAGCGTTTACCCAAGCGGCTAAATGTATTCTCTGCGTGCCATTTCTTCACGAGAAGCCCAAGCAAAGGATTTTTTTCTATGGTAGTACAGGCGGTGCCATTAGGTTCCTCCTGCTCTCTGGTATAGGCCTCGGTTATTGTTTGTGGGTGAGGATGAAGGGAAAGGCGAAGCACATGTATTTCGTGAGGAGCAACATGAATCTCTTAAAAGACAGTGTGAAGCCCAACATGGGGGCAGGTTGGTTCAATATTCAACAGATCAAGAACGCCATAGCCAATTTCAGCACAACCAATGTGGTCGGCCAAGGTAGTTTCGGAATAGTGTATAAGGGCATCCTCACCGATGGTCAGGCGATTGCGGTTAAGAGGATCACAAACTGCACTGCGGAAGGAGAAACTGAATTCGTAAACGAGGTGGAAATCATCAACATTTTTAGGCACCAGAATTTGGTGACTCTCAGAGGCTTTTCCAATGATGACAAAGAGGGGCGCGGGAGATTTCTAATTTATGATTTCATGATTAATGGCAGCCTCAATGAACACATTTTTGGAGGGGGCAATGAAAATAGGGCTCCCCTGAATTGGGAGCAGCAGAAGAACATTGCCCTCGTCACGACGAAGGCTTGTGTTATCTGTATTACGGCGTGCAGCCGAAACTTTATCACACAGAGATATCAAGGCTACTAATATTCTTCTGGATGATGAAATGAACGACTGTGTTGCAGATTTTGGGCTTGCCTGGATGACCACACAAGGCCAGTCGCATCTCACCGCCAAAATAGCGGGTACCCATGGCTACTTAGCCCCTAAATATGCCCTTTACGAATAGCTTACAGATCAGAGTGATTTCTACAGCTTTGGCGTTGTATTACTTGAGATCATGAGCGATAGAAAAGATTTGGACACTTCAGCTGAAGAATTTCTTATTATGGATTGGGTGCGGAAGCTTGTCAACAATAAAATGAAGCAACAATTGTAGGGAGATCGGCATTATTGCATACACTGGACATCAATTTTGACATGCCAACTGAAGCAACTTTGAAGGTACAGTTCTATTTCCTTGGGGTGTTTACTTCTATGTTTCCATAATAATTTGCTGATAATTTTGCAACTGGCTGATGGCTCAATACGAAATGTATGTGTAGGAATTGAAATTCTACCCTTTTAGTAAATTGATTTATTTTGGTGAAGCCAGGTCATGGTTTGGATGATTACTATCTAACCATTGAACCATAGTAAATAATGCATTTGATAAACCATTGCTGAATTATTTACCCTACGGGCCTACAACTATACTTGGTACCTGGTCGATTCAATTTAGGCAAAATTATGCTATTATCTGAAGATATGTATTTAGGTGCTATGTTTTAGTTATCTGTGCAATAGGAAATTCTAATATGTACCCATCATTTGTAATCTCAGGTGTTGGTTGAAAAAATGAATTGACCAGGTTTAGAGAGGCATCCATATGTTGCAAGTACTGGAAACTATCCAGATTCTGCAAAAATCATATTATGTATGGTGATAAAACATAATAGGGAATTAGTTTATTCTACACATGTAGTCTTTGTTGTTTGCTTTTTGTTTTTTAATGTTCCATAGAGGGATAACATTATCTTCCTGTTATTCTAAAATTTGGCATTGTTATTATTATGTTGATTTAATTTGTAACAACCATTCTTGTGATTTTTTCTATACGTAGACTGTTGCGAGTGGTGGAGTGAAAGAACACACAGAATAGCTACCCTAGAGTTTGATCGGATGCGAAAGTTAATGGGGATCATTGTTAATTCAGATACAGGAGAAAACTTCTTCTTGTTGATTTGAAGGGTACATAGTTTCTTTTTATGATTATGAGTTATTATGTCATCCGTCGTATGACGTCTGGAAGGTGGCAAATTGACCATGCCTAAGGTGGATATTTTTAATTTTAATATTACTTTTAAATTAATTTAAATTATTTATTAGCCCCTAATATGCTTCAAGGATTAATGAATAAAAAATAGGATTTTATGATTATGAGTTATTATGTCATCCGTCGTATGACGTCTGGAAGGTAGCAGATTGACCATGTCTAAGGTGGATACTTTTTATTTTAATATTACTTTTAAATTAATTTAAATTATTTATCAGCCCCTGATATGCTTCAAGGATTAATGAATAAAAGCTAGGATTCATCGCTCTGCGAATCTATAGAGCTCCTTGTTGTTGTCTATGCCAAGCATGGCCTTATTGTTCGTTAGTTACTAACTGCTTATCCTAACAATGTGGTGGAATTGTGTTTAATGAAATTTTATTTAGAATTGTAAAGAATTTAGAATGAGATCTCCAAACACTATTTTAGAATGTGTCATAATTTTGTTTAGACCTTAATCTCTTACTAAATTGCTAAATGATATTTAATATAATTGATATTGTAAACTGCGGGAGATTATGAAGAATTAAATATGAAATATGAATTAAAAAATTGTCTATTCATTAGAAGATTTACATTTAGACATGCAAGAGTAGGTGCAATAAATAGTTAATAGTTTGATGGAGGATAAGATGTGTACATCATTTTACTTTGAGGATTGAAGTTTATGTTTGGACATTCATTCTTATGTATTTATTCTTGTATTGCTCTCATTTACCATATTCAATCTTGGTATTAGAGCCACACAACCTTTAGGCATTGGTTCCATAGTAGATATTTTGTAGTTGCAGTAGAGTTTCTAGATGAGACTCAAGGTAGTGGGGGTGGGAATAGACCCACCTCCAACATTTGACTACGAAAGGACAATGAATGAAGAGGTGCTCCCTAGTTTCCTTAGCTTGCTTGCATATAATGCATTGAAAGGACCCAAAAAAAACTATTTTCATTAGTTGATTCCCAAGTGAGGACTTCGTTTTAGATGGTTGCCTGGGCGATCTGCCTTATGTAGGCAATCCTTACACTAGCATTTGATGGCTGACCAATCCAAATCCATAGGAGGAACCGTTAAACATAGGTAGTCTAATTGAATTGAGTAATCTCCACATTTTGAACAGTCATCCTCGCATTGCTTAAGAATATATTTATGTCTTGGAGTATGCCTTTGTGACAACCAATTTGCTCTTTGGGTGTGGACATGACAACGGAGTCTTTCTATCTACATGTTATTATGCCATCTTTTAATGGTAATATTGTCCTAGACCTTAGAGCCCCACATCTTGTTAGTATGTCCATATCATTGAGATCATCTCTCTCTTGAAGTGGCCTATGTCCATTATAGGAATTTGTTGAGAATTTTAACTTTCTACCATCCTTAACCTCCCAGGGGATGTGATTGGTGATAATATGCTTGCATTTTCCCATGAACTTCCATATGTGTAACCTTGTAGGGAGGTCAAGGGTGTTGAATATTTGTAAATTTTCCATGGTATCAAGGTACTTTCTTTACAAGAGGAGGCCCCTTTGGAGTTAGAGTTGGCACTTCCAAAGGGAGATGGAAAATAGACCTTCCATTCCATGGTATCAAGTTACTTCCTTTGCAAAAGGATTTTCCATTTGGAGTTAGTGTTGGCAAGGATGTTCTTAATCAATTTGGCCCTAAGGGTTGTGTTTTCAATTGCCATTTTTCTTATTCTAATGCCTCAAGAGGGAAATGGCAAACAAACCTTCTCCCAAGCAATAGGGGGAATCTTGTCATTTGCCATAGTTTCACTAAGTTCTTGTTTGAAAATATGTACGTTGCTAAATCACTTTCTGTTGTGTTTTGTTTCATTCTAAAACAACTATTTTTATCTGTTGAATGAAGGTTTTGTGTGTTTGAAAAATAAATTCTTGTGGCATTATAGTTGTTTCTCAGGGCACAAGTAAGTTGATTTGGGTCTCAAATCTATATGGTGTGGAGATGCCTTTGATTCTCCTATAGTCACTCTTTTACCTAGGCACTATGGTTGTGTCTATAACTAATTTTAAGACTTTCCCTCCCTCTTTGACGAAGCTTTGCCTCATGAAACCTAAGTAGGGTTTCCTACTCTACCCAAAACTTCTTAAACTATTGGTTCTCAAATGTATGGTGGGAAGTTATCTACTACTATTTTTTCCTTGTTCCTAGAACAGTTCACCCTGTGATGGGTTATTCTAAGTGATCCAATCATCTCATTGACATGTATATTACAATACTGTAAGAGCACCTATTAGTTAGTAACTTAGTACAATGTAAGTCCAACTAGAAAAATATAATAATTAGTTAGATTCATTTTATATTAGAAAAGTAATCAAAGACCATAAAGGAATTACTTAATTGGAAACTCTTCTAGATCGGGGCATTGCTAATGTTTTTGGATGATGGGTTTCTTGTCAATCATGGGTTTCCTCCAAGTTTTAATGAATCTCTTGATTTCCAGTTATAAATAATTGTTATGCTTGGTTGCATTTGAACCTTCTTACCAAGGTTGAAGACATTTCCAAATAGATTTTAAGAATTTTGAAGTGATAGAAATCAGATCATGATATGGGAGCAATGTAGATAGATAGAACACAATTTTGAAGTGATAGAAATTAGATGATGTTCACTTATTATAATTAGATTGTTCTTAGAAATGGAAGGAAAGTTTATACTATGTGAAAAGAGTCATTGGGAAGGTGGTGATTCCTATCAAACCTCTGCCACCTGATCTTGCTCAAAACATCCTTTCAAAATAGGAATCCTTCTATCGAAGATGGTTGAACAAGTAGTCAACCTCGTTTGTTATGTACGTCTCATTAATTTCCTATTCCATACCAAATTAAAGTTGTTATAGAGCATTCCTTGAATTGATTATAAAAAATATGTATACAAGCATATTTCAAATAGCACCTTCAGACATATGTTTCTCATCATTATTAATGTAATCTACAAAATAAAAGTAAACCTACAAAAAAAAATTATTCTATACACAAAAACATAACAATCTAATGCATCATACTTTAAATATATTTGTATATAGAAAATAAAAAACAAAGAATAAAGATAATGTATCTTCTATGCAGAAATCAAGTTTTACTTTCTAACATATTAACTTACACATATTTTTCTATCGGTGTGACCCTTGCACCCCTTCTGGTGCAAGTGCTAGTTTCCATTACAATTTTGCAATCCTTGTTGTGTGTATCGGTTATGTTCATGAAACTAGTGTCTATTAGAGAGGCATTGAGCCTACATAGATAAGATTTATCTTGTTGCTTATAGCTCTCTACTATAATGGATTCTTGTGAAAGCCTTTATTTCTTACAATAATTTTCCACAAACATATTGTGTATGAGTTGATTAGATGAATCCAAAAATGGCTAGGAATATTGATTTTTTTGGGTTTTATTCTTTCATAGTTCACTCTTGAAAAGTTTATTGTATATGAAATGGTATAGAAAAGACAAAACTTGGGTATGCACACAAACTTTATGAATTGCAACCTAAAGAGTATGTTGCCAAAGAAGAATTTTTATTCTTAACACCCCATTGTTAAGGTGAGTTTAACAATACTATACTTTGTGATCCTTGCTCAATTAGTTTTTGAAAAAAAAATATGTTCTAAGAATTCTAACTATGTACTAGCCTAGAAAAGTCAAAGCTAGTTTAAAAAATAACATTTTTATTAAGAAAACAAAAATATAAAGCAAAGACAATGCAACAATGTCCATATCAATGAACATGCATTTGACTAACACAACATAATGACACCACAATTGGAAAACCCTCAGGAGTTGAAAGAGAAAAAACTTGAACACTTAACTTGTTACCTTGAGCTGCAAGGGAAATAAAGGTCTAAGAATCTCCTTTAATTCAAAGAGCTATACAATTTAGAGCTTGTAAAATAGAAGCAACATTCCATGGTCAATGCACACCACCATGTTTACATATAGTCAATAGCAGAACAAAGTTCAAGCAACAACGTTGATCTCTTCTCTAGATAAAATCATTTATTAGCCATCATTTATTTATTGCAATAGTGGCATGTCTGCTAATCCAAGCTTCATGTTTTCCACATCCAACTCTAAAGGATATAAATTTATTCTACGGATTAAGGATACTAAGTTAGAAGCGGGTGAAATGAAAAAATACCAAGGGAAGTAAATTCTTATGATATAAAACCATGCACTCAATGCAATAAAAAGATAGCAAGGAATAAACAACTATGGACTGGGTGGACTCCCTCAATGCAATTAAGGAAAACTAGGACTTAATATATAGTCCTAAGGAGTGACGGGCGCTAGGCCCTTTGTTGTTTATATTTTTTTGTCTAGTCCTTATTCCTGGACTGTGTCCTTTGTTGTCCCTACGTGCACCTCAAAATATGTCTTATTTCTATTTTTTTAGCTTCTTTGTTTATTTTTCTTACCCTCTAGACTGTGGTTCTAGGTTGAGGCCTTGGGCATATGCAGATTGCCACTGATTGTAGAATTTTTGAGTTTGTAGATATTGTATTTTTATATTACATCCCTATAGATAATCTTCTCTCAAAGGAAGAGGAGCTAAAAATATTAAACCACTACTTTATTGACCTTGCATTATTTTGAGGAGGATTAGAGAGGTTTCTTATAAGTTGGAATTGTAAGAAGAAAAAAAATCATAATGTATTTCTTTTTTCATTCCTTAAAAAGGCACTTGGACATCCTGTTACTACTTATTTGGGGTTGCCACCACTTGGTGATTGAGGAGAATTGGTCTCGGTACCTTTCATAGACAGGAGAGAGGGAAGGTTGAGGAAAAGGATCATAATGAAGTACTTGGTACATTAGAAGAACCTTCTAGTAGAGAATGTTGCATGGGAAAGTGTAGAGATTTTTCATCATTCAAATTTACAATTGCTTGATGACATGCACTTTTGAGAAGGGTGGATTTCCATGTCCCTTTTTTTGAACTAACATTATGAGAAGACCTCTAACCTATTTTTATTTCTTTTAGGCCAAATGATTGTTGAATGGAAATGAATATTAATGTTCTTTTAAGTTGGGCCCAATCACTTCTATCTTTGAGAAACTTAAAATGATATTATTTTGATAAAAATAAATAAAAATTGTTTTTAAGCACTCAAATATATATAAAAAAAAGTAATTTTACATATTTAGAGGGAAATTTAAATCCAAGGGCTCAATTTGAAAAGGTATATTAAGGAGGTGCCTAACTTCATTTCATTATCAAAATTTTATTTGGCATTCTCATCATGAGCTTGTGTTTAAATTTACATCCAAGGACAAAAACCCTTGACTAATTTCTAAGGATTAAGAGTATGAAAACCCTCTTGGCTCTCATTTGGAGGTGAGGATGAAAACCCTTGCCTCTAGCATTGACAATTCCTAGAGATTTGTGTGTCATTTCAAATTAAGTCAATCAAGTTTTGCAAGCAAACATGGAGTGTTATTTTCCAAGTTTACATTATATTGTCGAGGTGGTTGTATTTATTATGGATGTTTAATTAAGCATTTCACTTGAACATTTGATCACCAACCCTTGATCACTAGACTATATATTATTGTTGATATCCTTGGGGTTTGTTTGAGCAACATCAGTTTGATCATAGCCTTCTGAGTTGTATACAAATCAATAAGGAAAGGCACCTAATTACACTTGAATGATTACAATTGGAAAAATAAATTCATACCTACCTTAAGCCTCACATGATGTGCCAGCATCATACACTAACAATTACATGTTTTTAGTTGCTTGCTACCACCACACAAAATCAATTGTAGTCATATAAAGGGGATTCTAAGAATATTACATCATTTGAAGATAGATTTCAATAAAAGGGATTCACATATTTTTTGTAGCTAGATCTATTTGCTACCAGCCCTAATCATTTTGGCTATCTCATCCACTTGTGACAACATTCCTTAGCTGACATATACATCAAATTTGTTGTATGTGAAGTTTGGTATAAAATCACATGTAACTCTAAGATTTATATTTTCAATTATGTATAACAATAAATGTGTTATTTTAGGTACCATTGATAAATGAAATTGAAACATGGTTTCTATATTGTGTTTCCAATTTGATTATTGTTGTTCTAGTTATCATAGTCTTTTGTAATTAGTTACACTTCATATTATTTTAGTTTGTAAGCATTCTAAAAATACAAATAAAAAAAATTGCATTAAAAATAGAATTGAGGACATTACAAGAAACGATATGTCATCCACTAAATTGAGTGGAAATAAAAAGTCTTGCTCTATATGAACCCAAGATTGCCTCAAGATGGTGGAAAAAATCTAGAAGAGTAATGCCAAGGGATGAAGAAGATGGTGAGGCATGTTTCAAGTGGTTGGAAGGTGATGTTGCATGACAATCTAGTTTGGTGGACAAGATCAATAGTTTGGAGAGCATATGCTTGCTCTAGTAGTGAAACTTGGAATGGTTAGGACCCATAAGGAGGAAAGTGAGCTAGAAAAACCTAAGCTCAAACAAGGAGATTCTTCAATGGAAATTTCTTCAAGGATGGAGCTAAAGTAGATAAACAACCCATGGAGAGATATGTACCAAGAAAATTGACAAGTCAATCCCATAAATCAAATTTTGGTTTAGTCCTCATAAACTCTCATCTAGCTAACAAGACTCATTTGCTAGGCTCAATCTCGTTAGTCATGCATCTTCCCTATACGAGAGTTATGAAATATCCTTAAAGTGTAGAAAAACACCTCCAATATCTCATTGGGAGGAATTTAAGAAATTCCACCCAATTTTTTTATGAGCAGTGTATGATGCAATGACACTATTTTTGACAAATTCAAGCCAAAAGTGTGTTATAATACACGGGTGAATTTTGGAAAAGAGTGGTTGAATTGGGGGAGAATACCATGCATAAGAAAGTTGAGATGAATTACAGTGGAGAGTTGTTTGGGAACCTCAAGTTACTAGTACTCATGGTAAAGCCCTAAGATGCTAATGAAGTATGTGCCCAAGCACATTATTTTAAACTTGAAAAAAATATCTCTTAATTTAAGCACAAGAGCGAGGAAAAAAGGGGCATCAACATGGTGGAGGGAATGAGAAGATTGAATTCCATAATTCACATTGTGACATGGATGGACATTTGGATGGGAAGTGTCGAAGAATACACCCAAAATTAGCACCTTTATGGAGGAAGAAGAAGAATGAGATGAACTCTAACTTCATGGAAAAAGTAAAATAAATCATTAGGGGCTCCAATTTTGATGATAAGATTTCTTTTATGGTGCAAAAATATGCTTATGTTGTTACCAAGGAATTTGATGCCATCGAAGAGGAAAAACTCATAAATTTGTTCCATATCAAAATCTAGGTAAAGGACAAGAAGGTGGATTCATTCTTTGATACTTTCTCTCTCGTGAACCTCTTTTTTCAAAAGCTAATTGATAAGTTGGGATTGCAAATCATGGATCATCCTTAACCCTATTTACTTGGTTGGATCAAGCAAGGATTGGATATTTTAATTAGAAAGAAATATAAATTGCGATTTTGTATAGGGGTTGATTATCAAGATGAAGTTTTGGTCTATGCCAGTCCTTTTAATGTGTGTGGGGTTATCTTTTGAATTATGTATTTGTACATGAAGGATACAATATACTTTTATAGGCCTAATCAATATAGGTTTATGCTAAATGGAGAGCCTTACACATTGAATGATTTTGGGAATAGGCCAAAATTGTCATGGTAACCCATTCTTAAGCTAAAATGGTGATCAACTCAAGTGAAAATATTGCTATTCTATTAATAAGAGGAAAATGATCTAGCATAAAGGAGTTGAAATAAAAAAGCTTCATGGATTGCACACTCATCAAAAACATCAAGAAATTTGTGAGTTGGAGAATAATTTTTCATATGTATTTTGAAGCCTAAATTTTTTCCCCAAAGCATGTTAAAGAACATGAAATTCAACTCTTACTAGATTGTCCTTTGTCCAATATTAGCTTATTTAGTAAAGCATTAATTAGGTTAATGAGGTTAAGAACTAGCTAAATAAACTATTGGAACATTGGGTGTTAAGGTCAAGCACATCTCCTTGGGGTTCTATGATTGTAATTGCACCCAAGATGGATGGTACATAGTGCACATGTGTGGACTATCAAGGTTTCAAGAAAATTGCTATTAAAAATAAGTGCCCATTGCCCCAAATAGATGTTTTGTTAGATTAGCTCCAATATGCTAAGTTCTTCACCAAATTGAAACTTAAATCGGAATATCACCAAGTTAGGATCAAAGAGTGGAAATATGGAGATAACTTTCCAGATAATGCAAGGTTTCTTTGAGTTGTTGTTCTTACTATTTGGATTATGTAATGCTCCAACCACTTTTATGTGCTCTTTCACACCTTCAATCAATTTAAGTGTCATATTATATCTTAATCGTACATTATGTTCAATAAATCCTATGATGGGAATGTCTCACATATTGACAAAGTGTTTGAAATGAAAGGAAGCAAGGTACACAAAAATGCTTCCTACACTTAAATATTGAGGATCTAGTATTGATTAAGTATCATTATTTTAATGATTATAGAGAGAAGAAAAACATATAAATATAAATAAATAATATATCATAACACAAGTGTACATGGAGAAAACCCTTTTGGGAGAAAAAACTCACACTCCAAAGCAACCAAATGTATTGTTAGTAAACAACATGGTTACAATAAACTTGCAGAGCAAGCCTTCACATGAGTATCATCACCTAAAGACCTCAAGGAATTCTGATGGCTTAACAATATCCACAAAAATTTACATACAACCTCCATCTCAAGAAGCTAATATATAGGAGGTACAATACATGAAACCATCAAATGGTAATAATAAAACCATGAGCTAAAACCACCAAAAAAGTGAGGCCCAAATCCAAAATCTCAAGATGAATTCACAAGATAAAAATAGTATATTCCTTCCACCTATCATAACCTTGTTATAATCCAGATAACAAATTGGGCATTCCATTTTGGTTTCATTATCTCCAACCAATGATGTCTTATGATGTAACACACATCATAAGTTGATCAAAAAGTGTAACTCCTCTTTACAACTCTTTTATGTGTACAAAATGTTATAATATTTCCTAGAAACTTTTGAAGGTCGTAACTTTTGATCTAGGAAACCGATTGGCCCCATTTTTTAAAAATTGTAGAGCTCAAAGAGAACTACAAAATAGGCACCACCCTAGGCAATGCCAAACAATCCAAAATATATATTTTAGCCAAAAACTAACTATATATAATAAAAATTGATTTCTTATATTTTATAACCCAAAAACCATGGCAGAATGTGAAGTCAATTTTATTGTTATTCTAGCAGTGATGAATAATTAACATTGATTACCATGGTATTGACATGGAGTTACTATTAATAGTAATTTTGACATGTGTTCGACATGTAGTTGCATGAGTCAAACTTTCCATTTTCACAAAGTTTTGTTCGACAAGAACTCTACAACTTGGATGTTTAATGCTATGTGAAGTCATGTTTTCTATACCTTTTGAAGATTGTTGTAACTAAATCTTTCTAAGAAATAAAATATGAGAGATCTTTTCCTATAGTTTTTTCTTGGTATAACTTCACCAAGTCTTTCATGTAAATTTGTCTGTTATTTGGGCTTATTGATTTTCTCTATTTCTTATGTACTATGAATTTTCTCGCAATTGGTATCAGAGCGAGGTTTTTGTGCGGAAGTTGTATTTTTTTGAGTTGTGAACAATGGCAGGAAGCACAATTACTAGATTTGAGGTGCAAAATACTGATGGTTCCAAGTTTGCTTTATAGAAATTGAAGATTCAAGCTTTATTAGTGAAGGATGGATGTACCTTGGCTCTAAAAGGGGTAGCATCAAAACCTGCAACCATGACCCAAGATGATTAGGAAGAAAAGGATGACATGGCTAGAGAAACAATCCAATTGTCTCTAGCAAATTATATACTATTCAATGTTGTAGAGGAGAAAATTGCACATGACTTGTTGTCTAAGCTCAAAATTTTGTATGAGATGAATACATTGGAAAATAAAATTTTGTTATGAAGGCAATTGTATATGTATACCTTGGAATTTATCCTACTCTAATGCATAAATAACTAAGAAATGTGAAATGATAAAGATACCAAGGACACCTCAAGATTAGCCAAAAGAGTGATATAACGAAAAGGAAAATGAACAAAATGAAATACAAACAGTTTCACCTTCCTTGCTGTTGATATCTCTTTGATTGGCCCTTGCTTGGAATGGTTTGTGTGCTCCTTAGATGATTGCTTGAATGACTAAATGCAAGATTGAATGTGTAAAATGATTAAGATGGATAGCTAGATGATGTCAAAGGATTGAGGATGCAAATTAGCAGCATGTAGTTGTGAAAATACAAAGTGTTCTCAAATGCCTTTGAGGAGGGGGTATTTATAAGAGAATTTGAATTCTCTAGAGAATTCAACGGTCAAGATTGATCCAACAAGGCCAAGATGAAGGGCTATGGTGGGTTGAGAACCCACAAGCCCTCACATCT
>VDFB02337197.1:43854-59297 GCA_007258455.2 Sequoia sempervirens
TCTATGTACATCTGACATATATGTTCAATAATTATTATCCCTCCATGCATAATGCCATTCAAACTATATAGTTTAAATGTTCCCTTTTGCATTCTGTTCTTCCTAGCTTTTCCAATATTTGCTTTCTGATTCTTACGCTTTCAAGAATTTATGGTGACCAATTAGAAGTTGTTATGGTTGCACACTCTAGACCCATTAACAAGTTACTTGAGACAATAAATGGTTATTTTCCTATGGCTTTTTTCATTTTATGCTATTGATGCAACCAAGTCTCACCCCTGCTTTTATGCATTGTACTTTATAGTCACTTTTCCATCATGCATTCTAATGTATAGAGTACACTCTTGTATACACAAATCCATATGTTGCTTTCGCTACATATATGCATATTTACATGTATATATGCCTCTATGTCCATATGCACATATGCACATATTCATGTATACATGTATTCATCTAAGCTTTTACGTATCCCTGTATGCAATTGCGTATACATGCGTCCATGTATTTATGGATGCGCTACTCTAGCCTTGTACCAATTTATTATGTTATATGGATATCACATATAGTAACACTAATTAGCTCTTCCACTGTACATAGTAGTTGTTTTCATAAATACCAGATCGAGCTTATATGTATCAGGATACATATAAACTCACACTAAAAACTACTGAATTATGATCTCTATTGTCCCATTTTCATAGACATGTTACTATTGCAATCAAATGTGTAAAGCATTCGTGTTCAAAGAAATTAGATACATGAATGACAATATGTTACACAACCTTGTCTTATGCCTTTATAGCAGTTTTTCCATTGCATTTCAAGAAAACCAGAAACTATAATTTTATTCATATTATTTCATCTATGGCATTTACAGCTTTTCCAATAATTATTACAAGCATAGAGTTAAGTGTTGAATAGTTCTATTGTTCATGTTATGGCTTCAACTTTGTTCATTCCAAATTGCATTATTTGACAAAGTTAACATGTAAAAACTAAAGTCTTCAAAAACTAAAGTGTCCATTGTGAACACTTATTGCATTCCATGGGACCACATTTCTTTGAGGAGTTTTTTTTGAACAATTCGCTTCCCTTGTATATGTTTCCATATTTTGCATATGTGCCTATGAGCACATTAACTATAATAGTTCACAAAATTCCTTTATCCTATATGCTTTCATCATAGCGAAAAAGCTCAAAGCAATTGCAGAATCTAGGTTTTGAGAACACAGGCTTACAAAACACAAAAAACAACACACACAAAGTAATAAAGATGCATAGCAAGTGGCTTAACTCTATATTAAATGACCAAAGTACCCTGTCCATCCATGGTCACCAAGCCACTCCAGTGCGTTCACCTCCAGCCAGATGTCATTTAATGCATTTAATTTGCATTCATGCATTGCGCTCACATTTTCCTGATATTTTAACGCATTTAATCTGCATTCATGGATTATGTACCTCTAGCCGCCAACTTTCAAACTATGCCTTTGCTTAAATTTATTTAATCAATTTATGCGTTCGCATTTTCCTGAATTTGTAAAACGAAAATGATTTATAAAGCTAATCGGACGAATAGAAAAATAGATAAATGCTAATTTTCCAATATATAAAATAGCTCTCCAAATTCAAACTATACAAAAAAATAAGTAATATGTTAAATGGCGAAATGTGATTGGTCAATGCTGCTGGTTAAAAGCATTCCAGGCAAATGCATACACAAATTAAAAATGGGTTCACAGGAAAGAGCTTTTGATTCTGAATCCATATGCATACTTTGATTCAAACTAGTGGCTGAAGGTACATAATCCGCTGATACAAACTCAATGCATTGAATGGCATCTGACTAGAGGGAACGCTGTTTGCATTGCTAGTTACTCTTTGAATATATAACAAGGTTCAAGGAAAAATCTCTCATTATCACACATGTTGACATAATTTTTGTTCCAAGCCTCTCTTTATGAGACCGTTTTGCAATAATAAAAAATATACAAACTTTACAAGCCTCACATGCAACCATGCATCTTGCCCAGAGATACACGTATACATGCATCCATGTGTACTGTAATACATGCATCTATGTATACATGCAGGCATGGATATATGTATCTATGCAACTTCATATGCAATCCATGGATATTTCCATACATGTATATTTAACCATTTATGTATCCAGCTATGCATCTATCTATCTATCCACGCAACTATGTTTCTATGTATTCTTCTACCTGTAGATGCATCCACGCATATATGTATCTGTGTTTCTATGTGCAAATGTATACAGGAATCTATCCATATATGTGTCAATGTATCTATGAATACATCTATCCATAGATACATGTATCTACGCATCTATGGATACCATGATAGATGTCCACATCCATGTATCTATGGATACATGTATCAAGTAGCTCGGTTCCAGGTCTTGACTCTACAGCAACAACATCTCCTGTGACTACACAGATATGCAGAATAACAAAAGAAAAAAATGCTCAAAGTAATCACAATGCATCTCTAGTCACTTAAATCTATATTACATGATAAATCCACATTTTGTTTAATGCATTGAATTTGAAACACAATCAAGAGAACAGCTAAATACCACTTTCCAAATTAAAAAAAAACAACTTTAGAAACATCAACTTCCAGAATTAAATACCAATATGCACAAAGTGATCATATTACTTTAACTAGATGACTATGAACTACATGTTACCTATGCAATCTAGAATATAAAGATACATACCATCTTTATGCACCTATGCACAAATACATACTATCTAACATATATACATAATTACATGTACACATATATACATGCAAACCTGTATACATGAATGCATACAAAGACTATGTTTCATGGGATTATTAAACAATTCACTTGCTTTCTATATGGTTCCATACTTTGCATGTGTGCCTATGAGGACAATAATTACATTATCCAGAAGCAGAAACGAGTTACTTGAGGCAATAAATAGTTTCTTTCGTCAGTTTTCTCTAACTTTAGAGGTATAAAGCACACAGTGAAATTGGCAATGCCAGCTAAAAAACATTGTCCTTCACTTGCTCATTGGTTCCAAAGCTCTCTTTATAGCACAATTGTGCATTGCCTCCAAGACTGAGATGAATCCTTGGTATTTCAAGGAAAGATTCAATTGGATAACACTAAAAATGATCTAAACTATGATTTTATAATCAAAGTATCTAAATGCATTGCAGCAATGTGAAACCCAACTTCCATTTAACATGTACAATGAAAATAAACAGAACAGAAAATGCATTTGCTTCAAAGTTTTTAAAAGCAATTTCAACAGATTGTCTAGCCGCTGTCCAAAATATGGTTTTCTATTAGCATAGTCCTTGAACCTTCTTTAGGTCTGATTGCTACTTTGTTAATTCATTTTGATTGAAAGGTCAAAATGTGAAATGTTCCCAAGGATAATTATACTTATTTATCTCTTTTAATTGTTATATATTCAAAGACTAATTGGCAATCCAAACAACATCCCCTTTAGTTAGATGCAATTCAATGCATTGATTTTGTATCAATGAATTATGTACTTTCAGCCACTAGTTTTAATCAAAGTATGCATATGGATTCAGAATCAAACTCTCAAAATAAATGCATATATAAATCTGTCTTTTTCTTCATTTCATAATGTATCTATGTATCCATAGATGCAATCATGCATATATCGATTTATGCATATATCTTGTCATCTCTTTATGCATCTGTCTATATATGTATGGCTATATCTATGGGTGCATGTATACCTCGATTTATGTATATATGCACCTATGAATTGCATACACACATCCATGTATTTATGCATCTATCGATAACTTGCATGGATACATGTATATATGCATCTATGGACTCATGCACCCATGTATATATGACAGCTCATTGCTTCCAAAGCTCTCTTTATAGGACAACTGTGCATTGCCTCCAAGACTCAGATGAATACTTCGTATTTCAAGGAAAGATTCAAATGGATAACACTTAAAATGATCTAAACTATGATTTTACAATCAAAGTATACAAATACATTGCACCAATGCAAAAATCGACTTCCATTTAAGATGTACAGTGAAAGTAAATAGAAGCAAAAATGCATTTGCTTCAAAGTTTCTAAAGCAATTTCAACAGATTGTCTAGCCATTGTCCAAAATATGGTTTTCTATCGGCATAGTCCTTGAACTTTCTTTAGGTCTGACTGCTACTTTGTTGATTGACTTTGATTGAAAGGTCAAAATGTGAAATGTCGCCAAGGATACTTATACTTACTTATCTCTTTTAATTGTTATATATTCAAAGACTGATTAGCAATCCAAACAGTCTCTCCTTTAGTCATATGCCATTCAATGCATTAATTTTGTCTGGATGAATTATGTACCTTCAGCCACTAGTTTTAATCAAAGTATGCATATGGATTCAGAATCAAACTCCCAAAATAAATGCATATATAAATGTGTCTTTTTCTCCATTTCATTATGTATCTATGTATCCATAGATGCAACCATGCATATATCGATTTATGCACATCTTGCCATCTCTGCATGCATCTGTCTATATATGTATGAATGTATCTATGGGTGCATGTATACATTGATTTATGCATACATGCACCTATGAATTGCATACACACAATCATCTACATATGTATCTATCGATATTTTGGATGGATACATGTATATATGCATGTATGGACTCATGCACCCATGTATTTGTCTTTGTCTTCGGCCAAATGGCCCCTAATGGCCAAAGTATCCTAGTCACCCATGGCCGCCAAGCAATTCCAATGCCCTCCCCACCAACCACATGCCATTTAATGCACTTGCTTCAATTATTTTGACCTCTCCATGTGTTCGCATTTTCCTGATATTTCAATGCATTTAATTTGCACTCATGGATTACGTATCTCTACTCGCCAGTTTTATAAACTATGCCTTTGCTTAAATTTATTTAATCAATCTATGTGATCACATTTCACTGATTTTCAATAACAAGAATAATTTATAAAGCTATTCTAATAAATAGAAACATCTAAATGCTAATTTTCCAATATTGATTTACCAGAATAGTGCTAGTTTTCCAATATAACAAAATTAAAAGTTATATGTTGACATACATTTATGCATATTGTCCATACATGCATATATGCATATATGCCTTCATCCATATTTACATGTGTATATGAATACATCCTTCCATGTACCATATGCATTTGTACCTATATGCAAATATGCATACATCCATGTATACATATGTTCATATCTCCATCTCTCCACGTAGTTCTATTTTCTGTGTATACATGTGCCTGTTGATGCATCCATGCATATATCTGTGAATAGCTCTACGTGTTTCTCTCTCCATGTATTTAATGTTCTCCACTGCATCAGCATTTGCATGTTCTCAGTTTTATGACCTTCCATATTTATTTTTTCCATAGTATATGCATAACAACTTCCACTTTGTCTTCTGTTTTGACTCTTCTATCCATAAATATCATTATATTTTTATATCCACTCTTCTATTGTCGCATTTCGAGGAAGCTCAGGGATCTCAGTACCTTGTTTAGTATGAAGGAGAGTGAGAAATGCAACATGGGTCTTTTTTCTGTGTTTATATTGACGGACTGAGCCCTATGATGATTTTTAAAAGCATAACCAATACCAAACTAGACATTCTTCCACCCCTTGTTGCAAGAAATAATCACTTCATACCCTATTGATTCCATTCATTTCCATTTCCACCCTTGCACGTCCTTTCTTCTCAAATCAAATACATTTCAAAATCCATTTATTTGCTTGTGTTGCATCATACTAATGTGTTGCATTCCTTTTTTCATTAAATCCACCTCTCTCATTCAAATTTTCATTTCTTGCATTTAATTGTAAGCATATAACTTACGAATGATAAATTCATACCATTTACATTCCCATTCATTCTCATATCCACCATCCCATATCCTTCCCTCCCATGTCAAATACTTTTCATAACTTATTCATACACCTTATTTGCATCTCACCATTCTCTCAATTCGCTCTCTTTGTTCCACTCGCATAACTCATTCTTCTTTTTAACACTCACATATCTTTATCTATCTACACCTCAAATATACCTTCATCCATCACAACAAAATTCACACCATACCAAACAAAGAAAAAGATGAAGAAAATATCAAGGTTATGCAAATAAACACTGAGGGCTTCGAAAATAACACTCATAACATAGAGTTGTATTCAAGAGTTATTTTCAAAATGTGTTTTCTATACTTTGTTTATTACAGATCCCTAAAAACACGTATAACAGTTTCTTCAAGCTTATAATGTGTAATCAGATTTAACAAATATTTACATGTTTCCATGCATTCAAATGCATCGTTAGGTATCCTTTATACACTTGTTCAAAAAACAATATTGTATATGTTTCAAATGCAAATTGTTCCTGACATTTCTCGCTTTATGCACACATGCATTTATAGATTGTTCTTTATGTACCAAATTACATGGACACATCTATACATCCATGCATACATAAATGTTTACATGGCTCCATATATTTATGCATTCCTTTGATATATGCATTGCTGATATATAGTTTGTTTTCCCTGTCTTCCTTTCGCCTACTACTGCAAATGCTACTTGAGCCTCAATGTGCTTTGACAGATTTGTATTTCTACTTGATTTTAGTGTTTTCCATTCAAATTTCTCGTTCACATGTCATTTATGCTTTTCACTCTTCTTTGCATTGTGTGCACATGGATACATGTATACATGCATGCATGTATACATAGATGCCTCAAGCATTGTTACAAATGTTTAAGATTATTTGCATTCAATACTTGAAACAAAATAATAATACATTTTTGCTTCCTGGATAAGATCATAAAGGAAATTTGTTACTGCAAATGTAAACATGCACCCATGTAAAGGTACTAGTATTCATTGGTGTTTCTCTTTTGACTCTTGTATCCTTAAATATCATTATATTTTTATATCTATTCTTCTCTTGTCACATTTCGAGGAAGCTCAAGGATCTTGGAACTTTGTTTAGTCTGAAGGAGACTGAGAAATGGGACATCGGTCTTTCTTTTGTATTTGTATTGAGACACTCAACCCTATGATGATTTTAAAAAGCATAACCAATAACAAAATAGACATTATTCCACCATTTCTTGGAACAAAAGTTCACTTCATACCCTATTGAATCCACTCATTTCCATTTCCACCCGTCCACATTGTTTCTTCTCAAATCAAATACATTTCAAAATCCATTTATATGCTTCTCTTGCATCACACTAATGACTTGCATTCCTTTTTTCTCTCAATCCAGCTCACTCATTCAAATTTTTATATCTTGCATTTAATTTTAAGCCTTAAACTCAAAAATGATAAATTCATATCATTTACATTCAAATCATTCTCACATCCAGTTTCAAATATCCTTGCTTCCCATATCTAATACTTTCCATAAGGCATTCATATACCTTACTTGCATCTCATCATTCTCTCAATTCCTTCTCTTTGTTCCACTTACATCGCTCATTCTTCTTTACCACTCTTACATATCTTTATCTATCTATAGCTCAAATATACCTTCATACATTAGAACAAAATTCACACCATACCAAAGGAAAAAATTAAGAAAATATCAAGGTTATGCAATTAAACACTGAGGGCTTTGAAAATAACTATCACAGTTTCTTACAGGCTAAAATGTATAATCAGATTCCATAAATATATACATGTATCCATGCATTCAAATGCATCGTTCAATATCCTTAATACACTTCGTCAAAAAACAATAATGTATTATTCTTTTGTTTCGATCATAAATGTTTTTTTATATCTTTCAAATGCAAATTGTTTCTGACATTTCCTAGCTTTGTGCACATAGGCATTTATAGATTCTTGTTTACTTACCAACTTACATGGACACATGTACACATAGATGGATGCATAAATGTTTGCCATCATCCATTCATTTATGCATTCCTTCGATATATGGATTGCTAATAAATAATTAATTTTCCCTATTTTCTTTCGTTTAATACTGCAAATGCAAATTGAGTCTCATTGTTAAAATACAGTTGTATTCAAGAGTTCTTTTCAAACCGTCTTTTCTAGATCCTATTTCTTACAGATTCCTAAAAGCACATATGACAATTCCTCAAAGGCTATAATGTATATTCAGATTTCACAAATATTTACATGTTTCCATGCATCCAAATGCATTGTTAGATATACTTTATACACTTGTTCCACAAATACTAATGTATTGCTGCTTTGTTTCAGACAATAATGTTTTTTTTGTTCCTATTTAAGATGCAAATTGTTGCTAACATTTCTAACTTTATGGACGCAGGCATATATAGATTCTTCTTAACATACCAACTTACATGGACACATGTACACATCCGTGCATGCATATGTCTTTACACGGATCCATATTTTAATGCTTTCCTTTCATATATGCATTCATACTAACTAGTTTATTTCTCTTGTTTTCTTTCATTTAATACTGCAAATGCAACTTCAGTCTCATCACGCTTTCAGGCTCGCTCAAGTGCCGAGGATGCTTTTCACTCTTCTATGCATTATGTGCACGTCGATACATGTATACATGCATCCATCTATACTTAAATGCTTCAAGCATTGTTACAAATGTTTCTCTCTCAATAATTTGGATGCAAAGTGCTACAAACATGTAAATTATTTTACTGTACCTACATTTTATCTTACCTAATAATATTCTTTATATCTTTTCAAATTATTTTTTGTTTAAAATATATACACAAAAAAATATTCATTCATATTACATTAACTACATTCAAATCTAATTTATAAACAAAATCAATACCTTTGTACTGTTTCATCTAAGAATTTATCGTAATATTTATTCCACTTATTACATTTCAATAAGTTAAATTAGTACATTTCATTTTATATATACACAAATTTAATCTTAGGTAGTAAGGTTCTTTATTATATTTTTGCAAATTACTTATTGTTTATTATATAAACACAATTTTTTTTTCATAATACATAAACAACATTATAATCTTATTTATAATAAAATCAATAGCTTTCTAGTCATTCATCTAACAATTTATTGTAATATAATTAAATTGTTCTACACACAAAAATATCTTATTATATTACATAGACAGGACTTAAATCTTATTTATAATAAAATCAATAGCTTTATATAATACTAACCTTCATACTACATTAAAAAAAACATTGATTAATCTTACAAAAGTTCATATTCAAATGAGCTACCCCTATCAATCTTCCACCTTACACTACTGTTTCTATTAGCACTTGCATATTGTGATATGATAGACTAAAATAATTGAATTGTATTAGTTAACATAGCATGTGTTTTAGAACAGTACACTAAACATAATTTTAATACTGTAAATGTGAGCTGAGTCTCCTCCTCCTTTAAGACTCGTTCACATGCCAACTATGCATCTTACTCTTCTATGCATTGTGTTCACGTGGATACATGTATGCATGTATGTCTCAAGCATTATTACAAATGTTTCCGATTGTTTGCATTCAATAATTATTACAAATTAATAATGCACTCTTGCTTCCTAATTAAGATCATAAAGAAAAAAGTCTATAAAAAAGTCCATGTATACATGATACCCATAAATAAAATTTCCCATCCATCCATCCACACGTGTTACTTGTTCACATGTCCCTATGGACCATGTTGCCCATGCACCGTAAAAATTCCATGCAATAGTGCACTACTGAAAATTGCTTCAAACTTTTCTAGCTATTTTAAATACATTTATATTCCTATCTGCTATCTAAAAACTTTTTCTCACTCATAGCTACATGCCTTTTACCTCTCGGCAGGAACTCGACGCTTGCGTCACTTGTTTGATACGTCACTAATGGTCTATTATCTTGTTACAATTAAATAAATTTCTTAATTTATTTAATTCCTTATGTCTTCCTGATTATTAAATAAATGAATTTTATTTATTTAATATGTCACTAATTCTCATAATTAAATGAATTTATTAATTTATTTAATTATTGATCATATCCTCTAAATTAAATAATTATCTTTAATTATTTAATTGCCAAATTTAATATTTCCCTCATTTTAAATAAATGAAATTATTTAAAATGATATCACATTCTTGACTGTCAGTTCATTTTGGTAAATAATCTGAAAATTGATTATTTATTGTCACACAAAATCTATATTTTGAATTAATTTAATTCAAAATGGTAATCTTCTTCCAAAAATCAAGTAATTGAGCAAATTTTTGATTTTTCAAATCTGCTTTTCAGTTCAACCTTTATCCTCTTGATTTTTTGAATCTTACAAATCAAGCAGTCTTTATCTTCTTGATTTTTGAAAATCTTTATCTTTTTAGTTAATTACCACATTTATTCTTGACCGCTGATTTGATTTTCTCAAATGACATCTCAACCACTCATTTAATGATTTTTCCCTAACCTTGATTAGGGATTGTCACATGAAATCTCGTCCACTGATTTTAGGCTTTGTCAGCTTTCAATCTCGTATGTCTGTCCAAAATTGTATTTTCTATAAAATGCCAATTGTGCTCATATTTTGGCACCACTTCATTATTATAGACATTCATGCTTAGAATTTACTTTGCATTTAGCTTATTTGATTTGATTACTTGTCATAGGCATAGTCATTTCATTTGTCATAGACATTTTGTCATCAAATCCTTCAGACCTTGCTTTGGACATTGTCTTTGTCATAGTCATTGCTCACACACTCAAATATGAGGGAAACAATTACATTTGTAGCAAGTTAGAAGGGCTACGGAGGTGATTCATGGAGGCTTTAAAGGCGATTTGGTATAATCATTTTTATTTTATTTATTTGTCTTCCTTTGTGCTTCGTAGTTAATGTTGTATTTTATGATTTGTGCTCTAATTAGCTAACCCCATAAAATTGCATCGTTACAAATTGAAATGCTTTATAGGTACAAGACCCAGGATTGGTAACAATCAAGCCTCTTAAGGTGCTTGAAAAATGTAAAATTCACTTACATAGCAGAGAGGTTCTACAATGCAAGGTCCAGTGGGATAGTATGCAGAAGATTCTACCACTTGGGAGGATTATGCTAAGATGAAGCAAAAGTTTCCTCAAGTCATGCTAGCTTTTGAAAGTCTTGAAAAACAATGATATGTTTTATGATACTATGTTATATTTTATGTTGTGTCTATGTTTGATACTCAATAATCATTGGGGACAATGATTTAAAAGGGGGGGAATATGTTACACCCTGTTATGTTGCTACTTATTTATGTTAGAATTATGAAACAAACACAAAACTACGAGCCATGAGATCAAACAACAAACAAAGACACCTTCCATGCAAGAGATCTAGAAACAAGAATTGCTAAATTCATCAACAAGGAAAAGTTACAGAAGAAGCTTTCAAAAAGATATGAAAGCCATGATATTTCCCATGCATAATATCTGAGTTATAATTACAAAGAGGGTTGAATGCTTATAAGAGATAATCCCTAAATGAGAAAGGATCAGAGCATGAAAAGTGTCAACATCACATGAGATGTGACATAATGATCTAATATTAACTCAACTAATAAAGCATTCCTAAGTTTAGCTAAAGTGTGTGAGAATAAATTGGACTAATAATCAATTAAAGATTAATTAATTATTAGCTAATGCAAGATAACTCTAACACCCCCCCTTAAGATGAACTTAGGGAGTAGCTAAAAAACCCTAAAAAAGAGAATGCAAGATAGGTCCCAACAAACAAGGCAAAGAAAGGTACCCATGTACAAACAAAAGATCTCTATAATGTGGAGAAATGGAGAAACCTCATGGGAAAAAATCTACTCCAAGAAGAGATGAAAGCCAAGTGAAGGATTGAAGAAGCCTCCAAACAAGGTAAGGTTTTCCCAAAAGATAGGAACAAAAAGAACACCACTAAAGCATGAAGAAGCTGCAAACACTGTTGAAGGACTGTTGAAATGTTGAAAGAACAACCTTCACTATGATCAAAATCAAGAAGACAAGAATCTATATGAGTGCCCTGAACGACACTACTCAAATCAGATGGCAAACAAAGGCAAACACCTGAAACTTGAAGATATATATGGAAAAAGTACCAAAATTTTGAAGAACTAATCATGAGAAAATGGAAGGTTGCCTCCAGAAATAGGAATGCAAGAGTTTCCATATGGTAAGTGCTCCATCTCACCGAAATGCATGGTTAACTAGTTGTTGCATCCACCTACTGCATAAGAACAAATATTGTATACATAGCTCACTCCAACGCGAAACCAAGGAAGCAATAGCAGCAATAGTAGAAACCCCCCCATAATGCTGACAAGGGAGAGGTACGACAGGTACACTAAAATTGAATGCCTAAAAGTAGTGCATGAAGAGGAACCAAGAACATCTGAAGGTGCAATCATGAAAGTCCAAACAGATAGAAAGGATGTGAAAACAAAAGTAACATATGCATGAGAAAGGTATGAAGGAAAACAAAGGAAAACATCAACCCCCATGACACTTTATATCATAGTGTGAGTACAATAAGGCACAAAGTGATGTGCAAAAATCCCATAATACATGTGTAATACAAAGACACTTTATCTTAGTGCGTTTATAGATGATAAATACATGCAAGGTGAGCCCATAAAGTCCAAAAAGGAAAACAACTGAAAAGAATGATTTTTGGAAAAAAATCAAAAATCAAATCTAGAAACCACCTGTACCACTGCGAAGATCTCAGAAACAACTTTTCGACGATCTTATTTTCCCATTTTCGACATCGTATGCAAAAGTTATGTCGAAAATACTAAAGGCAACCCCAAAAAGAAAGATATGAATTTGACTAAAAATAATAGGGACGTAAGAAAAAATCTCCAAAAAATACCTACATCACTAGAAAGTACTTTGAATCCTCTTTCCGATGATATCTCGTTTGCCCGATTTCGACATCGTGGGCAAAATTTATGGCCTTCGAAAGAAAACAACTCCAAAAAGGGCAAAAACAGACAGTTACGACATTAAATTTGATGGCCAAATGATTGTCGCAGCAAAACTAGCAGCCCAAATTTGACGGCTAAATGATCGTCATCGAATTTTCACAATTTGGCTTATTTTACAAAAAAAATGTTTTTTTGAAAAAAAACAATAATTTTTTTTTACATATAATAATTTTTTGTTTTACAAAAAAAATTAATAAAAAAAATTTAAGCAGCTGTCGGTGGTTGCAAAAACCAGCTGGTCGACAAAAGAGCCTTGTCGATAGGGGAGGGCCCACGCAGCCCTGTCGTGCTGGCCTGTAGGCCTATCGTGGTAGGGTATTGCGTACCCTCCCCTGCTGTGCAGACTCTTTTTAAAAAAAAATTCACCCCTTCTTAACAAAAAAAGACGACTTTTGAATATATATTTTTTGATTTTAAAATTTTTTTTCTAAAGAAATTAAAAAACCAAAAAATCGCCTATACCTTGGAGTTTGAGAGTTTTTTTTTAAGAACGTGTACAAAAATCCATACAGGTCCTTGTACAATTTTTTTTTGCCTTAGATGCCAACTTCACAGATTTTGACGATTTGACAGGTGATCTTAGGGTTTTTGGGCCTTCTGAGCGCGATGGTGATGTTCATTTGAGCTCAAAACGCACCAAAAATACAACTACTTTCTGGATTTGGAGACAAAGCAACCGCTTCAAAACTTTGTAGATTTGGCATTCAGAGTCAAAATCAAGCGAAACAAAAGCCAAATTTGACTTTCTCGACAACTTTGGATCCAACAATGAGGTCATTTTTACACAAAAATTCTTCAAAAAGTGCCCACCTCCAAAAATTTTCAAAAGAGCAAAGGGGATTCAGATCTAAAGCCTGCAACCCTTGTTGAAGAACACCTCATAAATCGAGAAGAGGTTCACTAAATCCACACTCTGATACCATGTTAGAATTGTGAAACAAGCAAAAAACCATGAGCCATAGGATCAAACAACAAACAAAGACACTTTCCACACAAGAGATCTGCAAACAAGAATTGCTAAATTCATCAACAAAGAAAAGTTGCAGAAGAATCTTTCAAGAAGATATGAAAGTCGTGATATTTCCCGTGAATAATATCCAAGTTGTAATTACAAAGAGGGTTGAATGCTTACAAGAGCAAAGCCCTAAATGAGAAAGGATCAGATCATGACAAGTGTCAACATCACATGAGATGCGACATAATGATCTAATATTAACTCAACTAATAAAACATTCCCAAGTTTAGCTAAAGTGTGTGAGAATAAATTAGACTAATAATCAATTAAAGATTAATTAATTATTAGCTAATGCGATATAACTCTAACAATTTACATTTAACTTGATGGGTTAAAATGCTTTAATATATTTATGATTATGTTTTTATATGAGTTTTGATGAAATATGATCAATGAATGTTTAATTCAATTTGTTATTGTATTATGTTCCGAAGATGGAAATATATATACTATTACATATATATATATATTATATGTATTTTAACCCATCAAGGTAAATGTAAATTGTTAGAGTTATCTTGCATTAGCTAATAATTAATTGATCTTTAATTGATTATTAGTCTAATTTATTCTCACACACTTTAGCTAAACTTAGGAATGCTTTATTAGTTGAGTTAATATTAAATCATTATGTCACATCTCATGTGATGTTGATACTTGTCATGATCTGATCCTTTCTCATTTAGGACTTTGCTCTTATAAGCATTCAATCCTCTTTGTAATTACAACTCGGATATTATTCACGGGAAATATCACGGATTTCATATCTTCTTGAATATATATATATGCATGTTGCTTATGAATGTATTGTTATCAGCTAAGTACTTTTGCAATGTACTAAGCTAAATGTGGGAACAGATTCAAGCCTCCAGAAGAGAGGGGGAGTATCACTTGGGAGAAGAATTTGGTCTGGTAACCTTGAAATACCTAACCGGGCATACACACACTCACTTCCTAGTTGATCTAGTTGATAGAGATAGTTGGGAAACTATAAGTAATCTTTAGTCTTGGTTATGCATGATGTAGAAGAGGTTACGATCTTGTATGGGAATGATCTTAATTTAGATTAGGTAATTGAGTCTCCTTGTCGAGTGTGAGTTCTTCCTTGTGCATTATATTTATATCTATGAGATATACATAAAATGCATATATGTTTATATGTACGTGTCTACGATAAAATTATACACATGAGTAAATACGTGCATGAGTATACATAGGTAGATGTATCTATGCATGCTTATGGATGGGTTACCCATATGCATGGGAATATCGATTGGACAAAGGTGACACACACACACATATACACTTCATGTATATATGTTGATTGATGGATTGTGATAATATGTGTTTATATGTGAATATTGAGATAATGATATATATATATATA
>VDFB02337197.1:69837-115285 GCA_007258455.2 Sequoia sempervirens
ATTGCCTATCACTTAAATATGGCCACTCTAACAATATCAACGTGCTCAAATGTAGATAAGAAGAGGGAAACAATAGAAACATGGATTAAACATACAAGATAAGAAACAAAACATCAAGTTCTAGTTCAAGAAAAAAGGGGTGAATTTTTGTAGGAAGAGAATGCCAAAGTCATCTAAAATCACTTCTTAGATGATCATTACAAGTGTTACATCACCACTAAGGTTCATTGAAACTTTGACAATACCTACAACTTCCTCACATGTATTCTTTCACCTTGCAATTGTGAAAACCTTGACTTTCCCATTTGAATCCACTTAAGGATCATCAAACAAGTTTTTGTCAAGAGAGCCAACCCTTGTAAACCCAAGAATATATTAGTTATTAACCTCTTGTAGCCTTCCATGGTGCCAAGAAGGTGAAAAGAACATGAAATGAATCAATTCAAAGTCTCAAACCCTTCGTCTTCTCTTCTCAACCCATAAAAGAATGTGTTAATTACTTGTCATAGTATGAGTTTGTTGTTTGTCATGAGTTCACCATGGTGAATGCTATGTTGTCCCCTTGTTGTAAGTGGCAAACTCACAAAATTCACATTTTTAATGAAGTTTGCCATTTGCACTTTGAACCAAAGTCTATGAAAATGTTATGAGCATCCTGAGCACCCTCAACTTCACTTTGCAAGTTGTCACATATTACATATCTCCTATTTTGGCAGAGAAAATTTCTCACTAGTACACGTTATGTGAAGTGTTTTCCAAATGACCCCATGTTTCAACTTTCTTGACCTATTTTTTGGATCATACCTCCCCCACTAGGAGGATTTGGTCCCCAAAAGCTTAGGGAATAATTAAATGCATGAACTTTCTTCTCACTTCTTTAGAAACCCATTTTTCTTTCCTACACAACCACCTTTTATTAACCTATCAACCATACTTATGCTCACCTCGTGTGTATCTCATCTTCTTCTCAAGGGCAATATCATTCTCTAGGTCTTCTTGTTCCTTAGGTGCAAAATCATCCATATTGGGGCAAACAACATCATATTCTTCATCTAACAAAGAAGGCTCAAGTAAACTTGTCAAAATTGATTATAGAGAAGATCTTCATATACATAAGCAAGTCTACTATGAAATCATTATGACTTACCCATTCTAAAATCTCAAAGGGACCATAGCTCAAATGTTTGAGCTTCCTCAATGTGCCTTGGAACCTTTCTTTACCCAAGTACACCCATACTTTTTCACTAACATGGAATTGATGTTCTACTTGATGTTGATTATAGTAGTTCTTGTCATTGGCCTAAAACATGTCGAGTCTTTCTTGGACTTGAAGATTGATTTGTTTAATCTTGTCAATAAAATTTAGTGATTTCCATCTTTGTGTCTCTTTTTTCCATCCTTTATCTTGACTATACTAAACAACCATAAGAGAACTAGATGCCAAGTAGCCATAATATGTGTTAAACAAAGACAAATTTGTAAAAGAGTGAATGCACCTATTATAAAAGTGTTAGTATGTACACCAATGTTAATCCCAACCTTAAGGATATTGTTGAATGTGACAATGAAGCAATTGTGCCAATGTTCTAATCACTACCTCTATTTGTCCACCCATTTGGTAATGAAAAGTTGTAGATTGCATCAACTTTGTATCCATTCGACTTTGTAGGGTGCATGGAAACTTGCTTTAAAATCTTGCATCTCATTCTAAAATGATAGTTTCTAGGAGCATAAATGAATCCACACATTGTTAAAAACATCTTAGATATATCATTCTCAATTAGTGTCTTCTTGTTAGCCATAATCACACACATTTTAGAGAAATAAACTTGCAACAAAGATATACTCATTATTGTGCTTTGTCTTTAGCAATCCACCTTCAAATTCCATGGAGATTTTCTCCAAAAGTCTTTTAGGCACCAACTATGGTTGCTACACCCCAAGTTTACTATTGTTGGGCTTGCTAATGCTACACATTTGACAACTTATTATAAACTTAGAGGCATCCACTTATAAATAATGCCAATATATGTAATGTTGAAGGTTTGCATCCATCTTAGAAACTTGAGAGTGTCTAGAAGTTTGTGAGGTATATGCCTCTCTTATGAGCATAAGGCTTCTTTCATTAAGCACACAATGTTTTGCTACTTTGGAAAGAAGCTCATCCAAGAGGTAAATTTAGTTATTTGACTCAAGTTTTTCATGCTTACCTTTGATTGCCAATTGACACACCTCATTGAAATCTTTATCTTCTAAGTAATCTTCAACATGCACCTCCATACCAAATGGTTACTGAAAGAAAAGTTCTAAAATCCTAGGTTAAATTAGTGTATGGTAAATGGGAGAATATTAACCTAGGATTTCATTTCTTTCTTTGCACTAATCTATCTAAAATTGGTCATAAACTAAAATATAACATCAAGTACAATAATAGCTACAAATATAAGATTTTTAATTTAAATAGATCAAGTTCAAGAGCTAGGAAATGTAAATGTGTTTCCCTAGAGTGCTTAAATGTTGAATATGATAGACAAGAGGAATAATGGAGGTTGTAGGAGTGCAGTGAGCATATTACAACTCTATGTGACTCATGCAAGACATATTAACAAAACTTGGATGCTAGTGTAGACACTAGAGTTGGAGTTGGACAGTAGTGGAGATTACAATCTAGCACCAAAGACCTCTATCTACTATAGTCCTAAAATTTTGTGAATGATCTCCTACATCTGTTGGTTCCAAATCCACATATAGTCTAGATTTTTACATATTCCACATTTAAGTTAGGTGACACGAAAATGGGTTAGGCTATGTGGGAGACTACCTTAGTGAGTTCCCTATTTGATATGTTTCAAACTCCAATTTAAATTTGTGCAAAGATTGAATGTGTGTAATCCTACATGGGTGTGTAATTCACCACAACCCCTTTAAACATTTCATAATAGTAGCAAACAATCCTACTTCCTTGTAGTAACAACACACCCATGACATAATTGCTTACAATAGTTTCAACTTCGAATGGTTGTTGAAGATTAGAGAGTGTTAGAACCAACACCATGCTTATCTTCTACTTAAGATCATCAAAAGGTTGCTAATATTTACTTTCCCAATACAAATTCCTATTGGATTCCTAATGATTGCATGCAATGGGCATTTACGTTGGAAAATGTTTTCACATACTTTCAAAGGTAGATTCAATATAGCTTCAACTTTGGAGAGGTCTATCCTTACCTCTCCATTGCCAACATAACCTAAGTGCACCAACAAGGTTTTTGCAAACTTCACTTTTTATCATTCAACAAAATCTTGTTCTAATTAATAATTTCAAGTTAGGAAAGGTGTCTCAACCTTGGTCCTAATGATAAAATTATAAAAAGTGTGATTTATGAGAAAATTAATAGTGTAGAATAAATAGAGAAAAACAATAAGCATAAATAACACAAGGATTTATGTGGAAACTTGGTAAAATTATATTAGTAAAAAACCACAAACAAAGATCTCTCGTATTTTATCTTAGAAAATATTCGTTACAAAAATCTTCAAAAGGTATAGAAAACATGACTTCACATGGCATTAGGTCTACATCCGAGATGCAGAGTCCTTGTCGAACAAAACTTTCCAAAAATGGGAAGTTTGACTCATGCAAGTACATGAACACATCAAAATTACTAGTAACTCCATGTCACTACCATGGTTCTCAATGTCGACTATTCATCATTGCTAGAATAACAATAAAATTGACTTACATTCCAATATTCTCCCACTTGAAGTCAAATTTCTACTTGTGAACAACTCCTCATTTTGAAAAATCGATGCCAATGCTACTAATCGTCAAGTAAAATGCAAGCCTAGAGAATTTCTACACTAGATAACTTCTCTCTACTAATAGGCTTCTTCATAATATTGGTTGGGTTTATATCAATGTGTATCTTGGCCAAAGATATTTGGCCTCCTTCCACCACCTCATATACAAAGTGATATTGAATGCCAATATGCTTTGTTCTAGCATGGTATGTTGAGTTTTGTGCTAAGTGTAAAGCACTTTGGTTGTCACAATGCAACACCATGTTATCCTACTTTACCTACAATTCACCTAAAAGTCTATGAAGCCAAATTGCGTCCTTGCTAGCCTATGTTGCTGCCATATATTCAACTTCAGTAGTAGACAATGCCACCATTTTCTGCAACGTTGATACCGAGCTAATTGCACCTCTAGCTAAGGAGAAAACATAACCTACAATGGAATTTCTCTTATCTCCATGTCCACCAAAATATGCATCCACATACCCATTAACCTAAAGACTACTCCCACTATAATAGATAACAACATTAGAAGTGCCTCTCAAATACTTGAGGATCCACTTCACAACCGTCCAATCCTCAATACTTGGATTTTTCATGTAACAACTGACTACTCCCACTACTTGTGCGATGTCTAGTCTGGTGCACACCATGGCAAACATAAGACTTCCAACTGTTGATGAGTATAGTACACAAGACATTTGTGTCTTCTATGCTTCTGTGCTAGGGCACTACTCTGAAGACAATTTAATATGAACAAGAAATAAAGTACTAACTAGTTGTGCATTTTGTACATATTGAAGCACTACAAAACCTTCTCCACATAAGTTTTCTATGAAAACCATATTTTCTTGTTATTCTATCTCTATGTATCCTCATTCCAAGAATTTGGTTTGCACTACCCAATTCCTTCATCTCAAACTCCCTAGCAGGTCGAGCTTCCGAATGGATGATTTTATACATGTTGGGACCTGCCACAAACGTATCATCAAGAAAAGTAAAATAATAAAATTTTCATCATCATACCTTTGAAAGCAAGCACAATGATCAACCTCACATCTGCTAAAACCCAAAATCATCATGAAGGAATCAAATCACTTGCACCAACACCTTGACACCTATTTCAATTCATACAACGATTTTCTCAACCTGCAAACAAGATTCTCCTTTTCTTTTTCCTCAAAGCCTTATGGTTGCTACATATAAATCTCCTTAGAGAGATCACCATGCAGAAATGTTGTTTTAACATCTAACTATTCTAACTCCAAATCAAGATTAGCAACAAGAGCTACAACAACTCTAACAATTCTTAACCAAACAATGGATGAAAATATTTCATCAAAATCAATACCAGACTTTTGTGCGTACCCCTTGGCCACCAATCAAGCTTTATAACTTTCCAAATTATCATTTATGTCTCTTTCTAGTTTCAAGACCCACTTTTTCCCAAATTTCTTTTCACCCCTTAAGCAATGGCAAAAGCTCCCATGTGTTTTTCTTCTATAGAGCTTCCATCTCCTCTTCCATGGCAACTCTCCACTTGCTTGCATATTCAACTTCACAAGCCTCATGATATGAAATAGGTTCACCAACATCGCTTAGTAATGCATAAGTAGAATTACAAGTAGGAGAGTACCTTTCAAGTGGTTTGGATACTCTAGTGGATCTCTTTACAAGGGGTAATGTATCACCTTGTGGCTCATTTGGTTGTTTTTCATCTTGTTGATGTTCACTTAGTATTTGCAGAATGTCATCATAATTTTCCACCTCAACTAGAATAACTTCTATACTTTGTTGTTCTTTACCTCTTTGCATTGATTTTTCATTAAAATAAACATCTCGGCTAGCAATAACCTTGTGGGCAGTAGTATCCCACAACCTATACCCCTTTGTACCATCTACATAGCCAAGAAAAATACATTTTGTGGAATTCACATCTAGTTTATTTCTATTCTCTTTAGGAATATGTGCATAAGCATCAAAACCAAAAACATGAAGAAAAAAATAATCAATAGGTTTACCTGTCCATACTTCTTCAAGGATTTTATTATCTAGAGTTGTAGTGGGTGATTTATTGATCAAGAAATAGGCTATAGAAACAACCTCAACCCAAAATTTTTGCTCCAAACTAGAAGTTCTCAACATACATCTGGCTCGCTCCATTATTGTACGGTTCATGTGTTCAACACCATTTTGTTGTGGTGTCCTAGCAACTGTCAATTGCCTTGCAATTACATGCTCACTACAACACTGGTTATATTCTCCTAAACAAATTCACCTTTGTTACTTTTTCTCAGACATTTTATTGTCTTACCCTTTTGATTCTCTACTAGAGCTTTAAACTTCTTAAAATAAGAATTTCAAACTTCTTCTTGAGAAGATAAATCCACACCTTATGAGAAAAATCATCTATAAATGAGATAAAATATGATGAACCTCCAATAGATGTTACATGGCTTCCTAAGTATCTAAATGAATTAATTATAAAAATTCTTTACTTTTGGCAGTACTTCTAGAAAAAAATAGTGTACTTAGTTTTCCAAACAAACACTGTTCACAAAAATTTAAATCTCTAAATTTGACACCCAAGAGAAAATTTCTATCTAGTAGTAACTTGAGACCACATTCACTCATATGGCCTAATTGTTGATGTCAGGTTGATACTGAGTCCATTTTTGCATTAAACACCACTACAGCCTCTCCATTGCTAGTCTCTCCAACTAGGCTATAGAGATTTCCAACTTTCTCTACTTTTATCACAACTAGTACTCCCTTTGTTACCTTGAGACAATTATTTTCACCACTAAATCAATAACCTTGTTCATCAAAAACTCCAAGCGAGCAAATTTTTCTTTAAATTTAGTACATGTCTAACATGTTGAGGTCCTTACCACTCCATCAAACATCTTGATTCTTACCTTACCTTCACCAACAAATTCACAAGGGTTGTCATTTCCCATGTAAACCATACCTTTGTCACATGTTAGGTAAGAAGAGAAACATTCTCTATGTCGAGTCATGTGAAAAGAGGCACCAATATCAAGAACCCAAACATGAAGTAAAGAACCTTTCAGGTTAGTAGTTAATACCTTTCCATCTTCCAATGGTGTTTGAACTTCTATTGTGTTTTCCTTAGATGATTGCATACTATACTTTTCTTTTCTTTCTTTTGGCATCTTACAATCCTTTTTGACATGTCCATTTTTGTCATAGTTCTAGCATTTTACTCTTTTTTGCCCCTTGGATTTGGACTTGGTTTGTCCACGCTTAGTATTTCCTCTTTCCTGAGTTCAGCCTCTTGCAATTAGGGCTTCATTGGAAGAAGAACCTTGAGATGTATTTTGCCTTGAATCTTTAGAGATTATTGCAACTATCATTCTTCAAAGACCAACTTCCCACTTAGTGTTGCATTACTAAGAGCCATAACCAATTGATCCCAAGTTTTAAGCAATGAGCATAGTAATAAATTGCTACCTTATCCTCTTCTCCATTTTTCATCCCCACTAAAGCCAACTTACTTATGAGTGTGTTGAAATTGTTAAGATGATCTATGATTGATGAATTGTCACACATCCTCAAATTATACAATTGTCTTCGTAACAAAATTTTATTTTCCAATGAATTCATCTCCTACAAAATTTTGAGCTTAGACAACAAGTCATGTGCAATTTTCTCCTCCGCAACATTGAATAGTATTGAATTTTCTAGAGACAATTGGATTGTTTCTCTAGCCATGTCATCCTTTTCTTCCTAATCATCTTGGGTCATGGTTGCAAGTTTTGATGCTACCCCTTTTAGAGCCAAGGTACATCCATCCTTCACTAATAAAGCTTGAATCTTCAATTTCTATAAAGAAAACTTGGAACCATCAGTATTTGCACCTCAAATCTAGTAATTGTGCTTCCTGCCATTGTTCACAACTCAAAAAAATACAACTTCCACACAAAAACCTCGCTCTGATACCAATTGCGAGAAAATTCATAGTACATAAGAAATAGAGAAAATCAATAAGCCCAAATAACACACAAATTTACGTGAAAGACTTGGTGAAGTTATACCAAGAAAAAACTATAGGAAAAGATCTCTCATATTTTATTTCTTAGAAAGATTTAGTTACAACAATCTTCAAAAGGTATAGAAAACATGACTTCACATAGCATTAAACATCCAAGTTGTAGAGTTTTTGTCGAACAAAACTTTGTGAAAATGGAAAGTTTGACTCATGCAACTACATGTCGAACATGTGTCAAAATTACTATAAATAGTAACTCCATGTCAATACCATGGTAATCAATGTTAATTATTCATCACTGCTAGAATAACAATAAAATTGACTTCACATTCCACCATGGTTTTTGGGTTATAAAATATAAGAACTCAATTTTTATTATATATAGTTAGTTTTTGGCTAAAATATATATTTTGGATTGTTTGGCATTACCTAGGGTGGTGCCTATTTTGTAGTTCTCTTTGAGCTCTACAATTTTTAAAAAATGGGGCCAATCGGTCTCCTAGATCAAAAGTTACGACCTTCAAAAGTTTCTAGGAAATATTATAACATTTTGTACACATAAAAGAGTTGTAAAGAGGAGTTACACTTTTTGATCAACTTATGATGTGTGTTACATCATAAGACATCATTGGTTGGAGATAATGAAACCAAAATGGAATGCCCAATTTGTTATCTGGATTATAACAAGGTTATGATAGGTGGAAGGAATATACTATTTTTATCTTGTGAATTCATCTTGAGATTTTGGATTTGGGCCTCACTTTTTTGGTGGTTTTAGCTCATGGTTTTATTATTACCATTTGATGGTTTCATGTATTGTACCTCCTATATATTAGCTTCTTGAGATGGAGGTTGTATGTAAATTTTTGTGGATATTGTTAAGCCATCAGAATTCCTTGAGGTCTTTAGGTGATGATACTCATGCGAAGGCTTGCTCTGCAAGTTTATTGTAACCATGTTGTTTACTAACAATACATTTGGTTGCTTTGGAGTGTGAGTTTTTTCTCCCAAAAGGGTTTTCTCCATGTACACTTGTGTTATGATATATTATTTATTTATATTTATATGTTTTTCTTCTCTCTATAATCATTAAAATAATGATACTTAATCAATACTAGATCCTCAATATTTAAGTGTAGGAAGCATTTTTGTGTACCTTGCTTCCTTTCATTTCAAACACTTTGTCAATATGTGAGACATTCCCATCATAGGATTTATTGAACATAATGTACGATTAAGATATAATATGACACTTAAATTGATTGAAGGTGTGAAAACCTCATTCTTTGAGCACATAAAAGTGGTTGGAGCATTACATAATCCAAATAGTAAGAACAACTCAAAGAAACCTTGCATTGTCTGGAAAGTTATCTCCATATTTCCACTCTTTGATCCTAACTTGGTGATATTCCGATTTAAGTTTCAATTTGGTGAAGAACTTAGCATATTGGAGCTAATCTAACAAAACATCTATTTGGGGCAGTGGGCACCTATTTTTAATAGCAATTTTCTTGAAACCTTGATAGTCCACACATGTGCACTATGTACCATCCATCTTGGGTGCAATTACAATCATAGAACCACAAGGAGATGTGCTTGACCTTATCACCCAATGTTCCAATAGTTTATTTAGCTAGTTCTTAACCTCATTAACCTAATTAATGCTTTACTAAATAAGCTAATATTGGACAAAGGACAATCTAGTAAGAGTTGAATTTCATGTTCTTTAACATGCTTTGGGGAAAAATTTTAGGCTTCAAAATACATATGAAAAATTATTCTCCAACTCACAAATTTCTTGATGTTTTTGATGAGTGTGCAATCCATGAAGCTTTTTTATTTCAACTCCTTTATGCTAGATCATTTTCCTCTTATTAATAGAATAGCAATATTTTCACTTGAGTTGATCACCATTTTAGCTTAAGAAGGGTTACCATGACAATTTTGGCCTATTCCCAAAATCATTCAATGTGTAAGGCTCTCCATTTAGCATAAACCTATATTGATTAGGCCTATAAAAGTATATTGTATCCTTCATGTACAAATACATAATTCAAAAGATAACCCCACACACATTAAAAGGACTGGCATAGACCAAAACTTCATCTTGATAATCAACCCCTATACAAAATCGCAATTTATATTTCTTTCTAATTAAAATATCCAATCCTTGCTTGATCCAACCAAGTAAATAGGGTTAAGGATGATCCATGATTTGCAATCCCAACTTATCAATTAGCTTTTGAAAAAAGAGGTTCACGAGAGAGAAAGTATCAAAGAATGAATCCACCTTCTTGTCCTTTACCTAGATTTTGATATGGAACAAATTTATGAGTTTTTCCTCTTCGATGGCATCAAATTCCTTGGTAACAACATAAGCATATTTTTGCACCATAAAAGAAATCTTATCATCAAAATTGGAGCCCCTAATGATTTATTTTACTTTTTCCATGAAGTTAGAGTTCATCTCATTCTTCTTCTTCCTCCATAAAGGTGCTAATTTTGGGTGTATTCTTCAACACTTCCCATCCAAATGTCCATCCATGTCACAATGTGAATTATGGAATTCAATCTTCTCATTCCCTCCACCATGTTGATGCTCCTTTTTTCCTCGCTCTTGTGCTTAAATTAAGAGATATTTTTTCAAGTTTAAAATAATGTGCTTGGGCACATACTTCATTAGCATCTTAGGGCTTTACCATGAGTACTAGTAACTTGAGGTTCCCAAACAACTCTCCACTGTAATTCATCTCAACTTTCTTATGCATGATATTCTCCCCCAATTCAACCACTCTTTTCCAAAATTCACCTGTGTATTATAATACACTTTTGGCTTGAATTTGTCAAAAATAGTGTCATTGCATCATACACTGCTCATTAAAAAATTGGGTGGAATTTCTTAAATTCCTCCCAATGAGATATTGGAGGTGTTTTTCTACACTTTAAGGATATTTCATAACTCTCATACAGGGAAGATACATGACTAACGAGATTGAGCCTAGCAAATGAGTCTTGTTAGCTAGATGAGAGTTTATGAGGACTAAACCAAAATTTGATTTATGGGATTGACTTGTCAATTTTCTTGGTACATATCTCTCCATGGGTTGTTTATCTACTTTAGCTCCATCCTTGAAGAAATTTCCATTGAAGAATCTCCTTGTTTGAGCTTAGTTTTTTCTAGCTCACTTTCCTCCTTATGGGTCCTAACCATTCCAAGTTTCACTACTAGAGCAAGCATATGCTCTCCAACCTATTGATCTTGTCCACCAAACTAGATTGTCATGCAACATCACCTTCCAACCACTTGAAACATGCCTCACCATCTTCTTCATCCCTTGGCATTACTCTTCTAGATTTCTTCCACCATCTTGAGGCAATCTTGGGTTCATATAGAGCAAGACTTTTTATTTCCACTCAATTTAGTGGATGACATATCATTTCTTGTAATGTCCTCAATTCTTTTTTTAATGCAATTTTTTTTATTTGTATTTTTAGAATGCTTACAAACTAAAATAATATGAAGTGTAACTAATTACAAAAGACTATGATAACTAGAACAACAATAATCAAATTGGAAACACAATATAGAAACCATGTTTCAATTTCATTTATCAATGGTAACTAAAATAACACATTTATTGCTATACATAATTGAAAATATAAATATTAGAGTTACATGTGGTTTTATACCAAACTTCACATACAACAAATTTGATGTATATGTCAGTTAAGGAATGTTGTGACAAGTGGATGAGATAGCCAAAATGATTATGGGCTAGTAGCAAATAGATCTAGCTACAAAAAAAGATGTGAATCCCTTTTATTGAAATCTACCTTCAAATGATGCTGCAATATTCTTAGAATCCCCTTTATATGACTACAATTGATTTCGTGTGGTCGTAGCAAGCAACTAAAAACATGTAATCCTTAGTGTATGGTTTTGTCACATCATGTGAGGCTTACGGTAGGAATGGATTTCACTGCCCACTTGTAATAATTCAAGTGTGATTAGGTGCCTTTCTTTATTGATGTGTATACAACTCACAAGGCTATGATCAAACCAATGTAGCTCAAACAAACCCCAAGGATATCAACAATAATATATAGTCTAGTGATCAAGGGTTGGTGATCAAATGATGGAGTGAAATGCTTAATTAAACATCCACAATAAATACAACCACCTCAATAATATAATGTAAACTTGGAAAATGACACTCCATGTTTGCTTGCAAATCTTGATTGACTTAATCTGAAATGACACACAAATCTCCAATTCAATCCACCATGCAATTCCTGCTGTGGAATTGTTAATGCTAGAGCCAAGGGTTTTCATCCTCACCTCCAAATGAGAGCCAAGAGGGTTTTCATCCTCTTAATACTTATAAATTAGTCAAGGGATTTTGTCCTTGGATTTTGTGATTGGGCCCAACTTAAAAGAACATTAATATTCATTTCCATTCAACAATCATTTGGCCTAAAAGAAATAAAAATAGGTTAGAGGTCTTCTCATGATGTTAGTTCAAAAAATGAGACATGGAAATCCGTCCTTCTCAAAATTGCATGTCATCAAGTAATTGTAAATTTGAATGATAAAAAATCTCTACACTTCCCATGCAACATTCTCTACTAGAAGGTTCTTCTAATGTACCAAGTACTTCATTATGATCCTTTTCCTCAACCTTCCCTCTCTCTTGTCTGAAAGATTTAGGTACCAAGACCAATTCTCCCCGATCACCAAGTGGTGGCAACCCCAAATAAGCAGCAACATGATGTCCAAGTGCCTTTTTAAGACATGAAAAATGAAATACATTGCAATTTTTTTATTTTTTCGACAATTCCAATTTATAAGAAGCCTATCTAATCCTCCTCAAAATATTTTAAGGCCAATAAAGTAGTGGTTTAATATTTTTTTAGCTCCTCTTCCTTTGAGAGAAGATTATCTATAAGAGTGTAATATAAAAAATACAATATCAACCAACTCAAAAATTCTACAATCAATGGCAATCTGCATATGCCCAAGGCCTCAACCTAGAACCACAGCCCAGAGGGTGAGCAAAATAAACAAAGAAGCTAAAAACTAAGAACATAAGACAGATTATAAGGTGCACATAGGCACAACAAAAGGACACAGTCCAAGAACAAGGACTAGACAAAAAATATAAACAGCAAAGGCCCTGCCTAGTGCCCGTCACTGCATCGAGGGAGGCCACCCACTCTATAGTTGTTTTTTCCTTACTGTCTTTTTCCTGAACAGTTTCACCCTGGCTTATCCCTTGCTTTTTCTTCTACTTTATAAGAATTGGTGATGATGTTGAACCTTATAAGATTACATGGTTTTATACAATGAGAATTTACTTCCCTTGGTATTTTTTTCATTTCACCTACTTCTAACTCAGTATCCTTAATCCGTAGAATAAATTTATATCCTTTAGAGCTGGATGTGGAGAACATGAAGCTTGGATTAGGCTTGCAGACACGCCACTATCGCAATAAATAAATGATGGCTAATAAATGATTTTATCTAGAGAAGAGATCAACGTTGTTGCTTGAACTTTGTTCTGCTATTGACTATATGTAAACATGGTGGTGTGCATTGGCCATGGAATGTTGCTTCTATTTGACAAGCTCTAAATTGTATAGCTCTTTGAATTAAAGGAGATTCTTAGACCTTTATTGCCCTTGCAGCTCAAGGTAACAAGTTAATTGTTCAAGTTTTTTCTCTTTCAACTCCTGAGGATTTTCCAACTGTGGTGTCATTATGTTGTGTTAGTCAAATGCATGTTCATTGATATGGACATTGTTGCATTGTCTTTGCTTTATATTTTTTGTTTTCTTAATAAAAATGTTATTTTTTAAACTAGGTTTGACTTTGCTAGGCTAGTACATAGTTAGAACTCTTAATAAATTTTTTTTTTTCAAAAACTAATTGAGCAAGGATCACAAAGTATAGTATTGTTAAACTCACCTTAACAATGGGGTGTTAAGAATAAAAATTCTTCTTTGGCAACATACTCTTTAGGTTGCAATTCATAAAGTTTGTGTGCATACCCAAGTTTTGTCTTTTCTATACCATTTCATATACAATAAACTTTTCAAGAGTGAACTATGAAAGAATAAAACCCAAAAAAATCAATATTCCTAGCCATTTTTGGATTCATCTAATCAACTCATACACAATATGTTTGTGGAAAATTATTGTAAGAAATAAAGGCTTTCACAAGAATCCATTATAGTAGAGAGCTATAAGCAACAAGATAAATCTTATCTATGTAGGCTCAATGCCTCTCTAATAGACACTAGTTTCATGAACATAACCGATACACACAACAAGGATTGCAAAATTGTAATGGAAATAAGAAAGCAAGCATATACAACCTTAAGAATTATTGAATTTCCCATTGGTTTAAATCTTTATTGCATTCTCCATCAATTTTTTACTTTCTCAATGCATGTGATTTATAGACAATGCACAAAACAAATTCATTGAAAAGGATTTAGAAACTTCTTATTGGGGCTACAATTGTATTTTTTGTTTCACACTTATAGCTTTAGGTAGCGACTGTAGCTACATTGCAAACCTTGTTTAAAATCAATTCATGACTATGCTAAAGGGCTTTTATTTTGTTTGAAAACTTATTTATGTTGGTGTTAAAGTTTATTTAGTTGTAGTATGTGTGGAAAGATGGTTGTATGTTTTTGATAAGATAAGCAACATTTACAGGGCATTGTACCCTTTACACATCGAGCCTCAGGGGCCAAAAAGGATTAGGTCCATAGAAACATGACAAAAAACCACCAAAACAAAACATAGTAACAACAGACAAACAACTGACAAAAAACAACCCAGTAGACAAGACACAACAACAATAGACTAGCTAGCATTCTCCCAATTCTGAGAGAGGAGGCAAACAACATCCTCCCCAACCCAGTTAGGGCCTTCCTCCATAGCCTTCTTATCCATTTCATCCTTAAGTACAGTAGAAAGGGTGCTAGCCACATAGTGGACCATCTTGACATTGAACCAAGCCAGACCAATGAACTTCTTCTCGAGCTTCTCCACCCACTCCAACAACATGTGATGATCCTCTGCTTTGTCCATAGTCTTCACGATGTATTCCTGCTCCATTGCCTGAGGTTCAGAGGATTAGGAAGTCAAATTCTCCTTTAGCATTTTGTTGAGGTCGAAAAAGTGGCTAGGTCCTTCAAAAAATTCCTCCTCTTCCTCCGCGTCTTCCTCATTCCAATTGACCTTGTTGGTAGACTGCTCCTCATTAGTAGAAATTTCATTAATCTACACCTTCTTGCTATTTTTAGCTAGCTTGCCATATCTCCTAATGCTAGTATTTTCAATCCCAATCTCCACCATAGCAACAACCACAATATACCCCTTAGAGTCTCTTCCCACCGCATTCTTCCGGTCGCAATCAATGGTCGACAACTCCTCTAGTCCTTTCCCTTCTTTCACTTTTTTCTTGGCTGCAGGTTTGCTATCAGACTTGTCGGGGGCATAATTGAGCTCACAGAGCCCAACCAAAACATTTTACTAAGAAATCCCCATAGTCTCCTTTTTCTTTTTGGTGGGTGATTTAGGCTTGGGGGCATCAGTATTCCCTAGAGGGGTTTTCCTTTTGGGCCCCTTAGAGTCAGCCAGAGAGATATTGGTCCGAGCAGGGGGTTCGATTTCCTCAATATAGACAACGGAGATGGGTTTGGTTGGGTAGAGAGCGAGGTGAAAATGATAAAGCCTCAAGATGAGGCCTTGGTGGAGTGGTAGGGGAGGATAATTCTCAGGGTTTTGGGTAATAAAGTCTAAGCATTTCTCAATAGAGCTTTCCAAATTAGTGAGTAAGAAAAATGGGAAGCTCAATAGCATTTTATGGCAGAGGTGATTTAAAAGAGGCAAATGATAATAATAGAAAGTTTTATATTCTACCCTCTAAAGTGACATACTTCATGAGAGAGAGACAGACCTGGTCCCACGACTGCAGGAGAGCCTCTCTTTCAAATCTAGAATGGGAGTGAATAGGTTTTTTGTTTCCTTTAAATAAGGCATTAAGGCTTTCATTGTCTTGAGCCTTGGTGTGCTTAGGATACTTCTTCCTAGTTCAAGAGAGCCCCGTCTCCTGAGCAATCACCTCCTCATTGACATCAAAGGAGATTCCACCCATCGTAACCCTTCTATCTTTCTAGGAGCTCACGAAATGCATTGACATCCTCAGATCTTGATCAACCAAGCATTCCATTAAAGGCACCAACCCTCCTTCAACATAGATGTGCCAAACTAGTGGGTACTTGAGAAATTCCCCACAATTGTCTAGCTCCGTCCTCACCCTGTCACCACCCATTTCACCACTCTTCACCTTGCAAAACTAGGAAACCTATGAGAGAAAAAGATTATAATTTTTGTTAATGTGAGAGGTCACTCAAACACTTCTTTTTTTAAGCCAACCAAGACGGCTCCAGGCAATCAAGACAGTATGTAGGACACACACTTCAAGTGAGCCCATTAATGCAAATCTTTAAACACCTATGGCCAAGTTTGCAAGAAATGATGATATTGAGAGCTTTTTCTTCCATGTTTCCATAGCACAAGTATCGATGATGGTTGGTTGCGGGGCCAAATTTAGACTGCCCTAAATATCTGCCTTTTATCATTAGGAGTTTTTTAGCAAAGTTAAAAGATGGTTGTATGTTAATGATTATTGGAAGAGTAATTTTAAGTTAATATTTATGTTGAAAATTTATTTTGTTAATAGGTCTTTGTTTAATTGGTGAAGTTAAGTGGTTTTGAATTATCCCAACAATGACAATATCTTTTCAAATGCAAGGTCCCAACACCATAAGAGATGAGGCTAGGATTGTGCCCCAAATTAATTTGGTGGAATATATACCTCTCAATCCTTGGCTCTTAGTCAAAGAGGTTTCAATCTAAGGCTTGTTCTTTGATGTTTGGTAGCTAAATGGTTATGTGGGTTTGATATAAAACCCTCCAACAACCAAAAAAATGTTGGGTCATTTTCTTATATGTTCAAGTTTTTTACTCATAGTGTTGTTTTGAATAATGTTGTTGGCAGATTTTTACTTGTAAATTTGAGGAACAAGCATATTTTCTATGTTTCTCTCATCAAAAAATAACACCAAAAATATATTTTCTTCCAAAATATAGTGATAAGGTTATGATTTGTAGGCATTATTATGGATACAAAATCTAAACAAGTGACAATTTTAATAATTTATTTTCCAGTCTATCCATAAATGAGATTTGTATATTAAAGTGGATATTTTACATGTGTAGTCATCATATACAAATTCATTTTAGTTTTACATGACTTAAATTGTTAAGCATCTAATGTGTAAGAAAATGAAACATAGAGAGAACACACATACCATGAAGAGACTAGCTACAAATTATTTTTTAACTAAAAGGTGAGCAAACACTCAAATACTTAAAACAACTTTTACAACAGGTCTTAGTCTTGCAGGAGTATAAATATATCTTCTACACAACTAAATTCAGCTCATTTACCCTCTCATGCACATTCCTAAACCACTCCCCCAACTTTAATAATGCAACAGTCACAAAATCCAACAAATAATAATAATCTCTAACTAGTGCACCTAAAAATGCATATAAGAAACTAATAATGATTCATACACATTCCATAGAGACTATAAATAGATTCATGATGCATTTGAGAGTCTAAGAGATTGATAAGACATGCCAATAAGAGGAAACCTTAGAACTAGAACATCATTGGATGTACACAAATAAATTGATGAATTCATCACTTTTATTAGGAAAAGGGTGTTGTACACCTTGCACAAGAAAGAATTATTTTAAGTATGTAAAACAAATGTTTATTCATGGTGCATCTTTAGGAGATGTGTTTAGGGGCATTAAATATTTATTTGGGTCCACTTGTAAAGTTGATTATGATGCATTGGTTAGATATTTTATGTATGGGTTGCACATGGGAAAAATATTTAATATTGGAAAAAAATAGCACCAAAAAGTAAATGTTGGGGCCAATGGTTTTGTGTACTCATATTTTTGAGGCAGATGGTTTTACCTTACCACTTGGTTGTTTTGTGTGATCTCAAATCTATAAAAGCAAACACATGGTTAGTGATTGGGCTTGGATTGTTGGCTAGATGGTTGTTTAGCTTGGTTGAATTTTTTATTGAGCTCTCTTGTAGATTGCATATTTGAAGCATGACATGGCATGTGTGATTACATGCTTAGATGTTGGAAATAGGATGCCATTTAATTGCAATCCCAAACATTATTTATTTCATGTATCTCGTAAGTCCTTAAAAAGTGTTCTCAAACACTAGGATTATAAATAGATTAATTTTGAATGAAATAATCATGTTAATTGACATTTGTAATTAATTCTAAATGATAGGAGCATGTGAGGGCGTCCAAGATGAGTTCCTAAATAATAGGAGCAAATGGGGCACCCACATGGAAGGTGACACTCACCTTGTGTTTAGTTAACTATTTGGAGTAAGAGATAAAAATTTTGAATGCATGTAAAAGATCCTAGGAGTTAGGGTTTGATGTTTACATGCATGAAGTTTAGTTTAGTTTAGTTCAATTCAGTTATGGTTTAGTTATCTTTAGTTAGTTTTAGTTGAATGCTAGTTGAATTCAGTTAGCTTGGAATGCATGACTAATAACTTGATTTGCATGATAGATAACAGGGACTACCTTCAGTTAACAGGAGATGACCATTCTTGCATGAATGGTGGAGAGAAATGTTTCAGTTAACAAGAAATGACTTGGACCCAATTTGGGTGCCCAAGTTGGCTTCTTGGAATTAACTACTTTGCATGGTAATATATTTCAAAAGGCTAAGTTAAGTGGGCCCACTCTTGGGCGCCCACTTTGAGGATAAAGCCTTGAAGATATTTACAGAATAAAGGTTGAGTTTGTACTTCAGTTTGGGACACCCAAATGGATGAAGATGAAGATTTGACATTGTTCTTCACGACATAACTTTACTTGCAAGAGATAGGCATACATTTTAGGGATAGGGCTTGAGCATTGTAATTATAACTCAATTGGAGTTTACAAAGTTGATCAAAGCCTATTTATCTCAAGCAAGTTGAAGAGAGTTTGTATTAGTTTTATTGTAGGTTGTGAGGAAGATTTGTTGAAGGCAGAAGAAGCATCTCAAGGGACGATTTGAATTATTGTAATCTTATTCTAAGATTAAATAATACATTGATTCTTGGTGGATTTTTTTCCCGAAAGGGTTTCTCCACAGTAAATGTTGTGTATCGTCTAATATTCTGTTTAATTCTTCTACAACCTTCTATCTTCATTCTACAAATGATAAAATGAATTAATCAGATAATCACCCACAAAGAATTTGTAACAAAGAATACATATTTAGATCAGCAAGTATAATAGTTTTACAAAGTATCAAGCTACATAAACACCTCAATTTTCAACATTTGGTATTAGAGCTAACAGTTGGGTAGAGTTTGGGATGCCTTTATCTTAAAAGTTTGAAGGTTTTTTGGCTGTAGTGGGAGCTTTTACTATTTTTTGTTATTGTTGATTTTGGAAAATAAGTTTGTTACAAAGAGGTATATATTCTGGGTTTAGAGGATGGTTATCATGTGTCATTGAGAGCTTGGATTCATAGGTTTGGTGTGAGCTTATGAAAAAATGTGATTTTGATTATATGCATCATGATTCCATGGGATTGCTCAGTATCACGGTTTAGTGGGAGCATTTGGAAATGAAGTGGATTCTTGGTTATAGGATGGTTTTGTTATTATGTCATGGTATACTCTTGATTAGTAGTTTATACTTGTGGCATGGTACATGTTATGATAATTTTGACCACGAGGAAATGTTTGAAATTCCATATGCTTTTGACAGTGATCGTTTGATGTTTATCTTGTTGCCACGTATAGCTTGGTATCACAGTTCAATGGGAGCTTTGGTAAGATACACTGTTCTTTGTGGAGAGGATGGTAGTCACAATGCCATGTGTAACTCGGTACCACGGTTCAGTGGGATTTGTTGTAAGTGACATGGATGCATCATTGGTAAGGTTATCTTCATGAGATTGGGGATATGGTTTTTTATTGGTTTAGAGTGGTTGCTATTATGTCATGGTTTACTCTTGATTCTAGATTAGAGTTTGGCATATTACATGTTCTCTTGAGACCAAGATGTATGTTATGGTGCATGTGATCACCTAAGAGGAGATGGTTAGATCATGAATGTCATGTTTATGTTCAAGATTGGAGCTTTGACATTGATCTTGTGTAGTTATCTTAAGCATTGTGTACATTAATCATTTTATTAATTACTTCATGATAGTGCTATGTTGCATTTGGAGTTTGGAATGGATTGGTGGTTATAGGTCCTCATGGATACTTGGAGAAATAGGTGAAGCTCAAGTTCTCTTATGGTAAGAGATATATGTTGGAATGGTTACTTGTAAGAAAATATATTTTCAATAGTAAAGACCGAGAATCCTACACCTTGGTTGAATACGAGTTCAACACACTCGGCGGTTTCACATGCCTCCAAAGAGGCAGTTTGGATACAAAGACTTGGGAAAGGTATTGGTTTTAATTGCAAGTAAGTTAAAAATGAATGTGATAGTCAGAGTGCTATGTGTTTAACCAAAAAATCCTATGTATCATGCTCGTACTAAGCATGTTGATGTTAAGTATCACTTTGTGCGAGAAATGGTTGAGAGTGGGAAGGTATTAATTGAGAAAGTTGACACTTTAATTAATGTTGCAAATTATCTTATGAAACTAGTTCCTACAAATAAGTTCTCTTGGTTTTAATCATTTGCTTGGAGCTTCATAATTATGCAAGTTGCATTTGAAGTTGGCATGGATTGATCAGTTGGTGTAGGAAGCCATTGGCCTCGAGTCTTGTACTTGATTTATAATAATTATTCCTTGTTTAGAATAATTGCAATGTATATTGTCAAGTGGGAGAATGTTGGAAATAGGATGCCATTTAATTGCAATCCTAAATATTATTTATTTCCAAGACGAGTTCCTAAATAATAGGAGCACATGGGGCACCCACATGGAAGGTGACACTCACCTTATGTTTAGTTAATTATTTGGAGTAAGAGATAACACTTCTGAATGCATGTAAAATATCCTAGGAGTTAGGGTTTGATGTTTACATGCATGAAGTTCAGTTCAGTTTAGTTCAGTTCAGATCAAATCAGTTCAGTTCAGTTCAAAATTAGTTTATTTCAGTTTAATTCAATTTAGTTCAGTTCAGTTATGGTTTAGTTATCTTCAGTTAGTTTTAGTTGAATGCTATTTGAATTAAATTAACTTGGAATGCATGACTAATGACTTGAGTTGCATGACAAATAGCAGGGACTACCTTCAGTTAACAAGGGATGACCATTCTTGCATGAATGGTGGAGAGAAATGTTTCAGTTAACAAGAAATGACTTGGACCCAAATTGGGTGCCCAAGTTGGCTTCTTGGAATTAACTCATTTGCACGGTAAGATATTTCAAAAGGCTAAGTTAAGTGGGCCCACTCTTGGGCGCCCACTTTGAGGATAAAGCCTTGAAGATATTTATAGAATAAAGGTTGAGTTTGTACTTTAGTTTGGGACACTCAAATGGATGAAGATGAAGATTTGACATTGTTCTTCACGACATAACTTTACTTGCAAGAGATAGGCGTACCTTTTAAGGACAAGGCTTGAGCATTATAATTGTAACTCAATTGGAGTTTACAAAGTTGATCAAAGCATATTTATCTCAAGCAAGTTGAAGAGAGTTTGTATCAGTTTTATTGTAGGTTGTGAAGAAGATTTGTTGAAGGCAAAAGAAGCATCTCAAGGAAGGATTGGAATTATTGTAATCTTATTCTAAAATTAAATAATACATTGATTCTTGGTGGAGTTTTTCCTCAAAAGGGTTTCTCCACAGTATATGTTGTGTATCTTCTAATATTCTGTCTAATTCTTCTACAAACTTCTATCTTCATTCTACAAATGATAAAATGAATTAATCAGATAATCACCCACAAAGAATCTACAACAAAGAATACATATTTAGATCAACAAGTATAATAGTTTTACAAAGTATTAAGCTACATAAACACCTCAATTTTCAAAATTAGATACATAGAGGATGCATTGCAGGAGCTTGATGTTTCATAAGTATTCATGGAGAATCTACAAGTGTATTGTAATGTTTCATTGTTGAATAATATATTGAATACAAATTCTTTTGGAGGCTAGGTTTTTTCCTCTAAGGGTTTTCCCATGGAATATCTTGTGTAATCTTGTGGTATGTATTTGATCTTTCCATTATGGTTATTTTGTAAGCTTGTATGCATGGTTTTCTCTCTAAGGGTTATGTAGGAAATAGTTTGATCAACTTGGTAATTTTCCAACAACTTTGTGCATACTTGTGATTATGGTTTTGCTCTAATGATTTTACTATCATTATTATAATTTTATTATAATTTATTTTTATTTTACCTTTATCTTCCACTTCTCATTTTACACCACCTTCATAGGCAACACACTACTTTTATTGGATTTTTTTAAATAATACTTTTACCATTATTCTTCATCTTAATAAGGAAACATGGAATGCGATTTGAAACATTGATATAAAAACAAACACAATAATATTGAGAAGGTTAATAAATAGATAAATATTGATTGCTAATAGAAGCTTGAAATTTATAAAAAATTGTCTAAATGTAGAGTCAAAAAATACATAATTTACATTTTTTCTCTACATGTTCACTCATTTTAGTGACAATTTACCCTATGTGTGTTTAAGTATCATTATCTTGACTCCAAGCCAAAAAACCCATGAAAATGCATCAAGTATTGCTACCTAGACTTATTCTATTGCAAACTAACTATTTTTCTTTGTTTCTATTATGGTGTATTCATGTACACTAGCATGCCTACACTGGTGTCCCTTAGCTTAAATCAAAATTTGAACCTGCAAAAACCATACTTCATTTTTAGAATTGTCATTTCATTAATTGGTCCTTATAAAATATACATTTGATCTCATTCAAAATAATAGGCTCTCTCCACTCACTCACTCATTAAATGCTTGCTTTTTCTCACTCTCTTCAAAGTTTTATTCTCCATGTTCTCATATCATTGACTTTTTGCTCCAAAACCATACAAAACTCCTCTTTTTTGCAACTCTCTAAATATTTTCCTTCATTTACACATCTTAGGTATGCTCATTGCATTTAATCCTCCTCCATTACACCAAGTACACACCACCATATCCTTTGACAAGCCCTTGGGGTTTCCATCCTTAATATTGTACACACACCATTACAATTTCCATGATCATGATGAGCTTGATTTAAGAAAGCTCCAAAATACATTAATCATTGTTTCTTTTCCCTTTGTAGGTTTGATGTGTTATAATTCAATATTGGAGCATCACCTCCAAATTATATAAACACCAAATTATATAAACACTAGAGTAGAGGACAAACTTGGACAAAATATTTGAGCTATTTTTAAAGGTACAAAAATCCTAGGCATGAATATTTGCAATAGGTTAGGAGCATTTCCGCTCAAACATGAGTGCCTAGTAAAGGTCAAGAGATCCTTATTAGATGCTAGTTCTCAATGAACAACACGAATGTTCTTGCTAGTGTTGGGAAGATGCCTAAAAGATGTGGTTAGGAATTGGGTCACAAATGGGAAGTGGGTTCATACTCCACCAAAAATAACTTTTTAAAAATTACATATGTAACTTTTGAAAAGCCTTAAAATTTTGAAGAAGTCTCCCCAAAAAGGGGAAAACTTTAAAAAGGATAAGGTTTAAGTCTATTGTACAAGTGTGTAGCATTAAAAAATGTATTTTTTAATTGAAAACATTTTAAATTCTAATTGGAAACAAAATTTTGCAAACAAAATGTGCCCCTTGGGGTTTTGGATGTTAAGGACATTGTGGAAGCATCAAATGAATGTTGGGATACTTGAAAGGTGCTCAACAGAGACAAGCTCAAGATAGGAATTGTAGAGAGAAGCCTTTGATACGATGCTAGAAAGATGTTTGTAACCATATGAAGGTGCAATAAGTGTGCATTCATAGGAGCAAGCTTACAAAACCTTTAAACCCAAAAATTATGCACAAGAAATGCTCAAAATTAGGGATTCATTGATAAATATTTTGAAACATATACAAATGTACAAATGGAGGAATGTGTAGACATACACAATAAAACCAAAGATCAAGGAGTGGACTTTGGTTCTCTTAAATTGTATAGCTCTAACAACCTATGATCATGGTTATGAAATAGTTCTTGAGTGAGTATATATAGAACATATTCAAGAAGATTTCTACCATATTATTACTATAGAGTAACCAAGTTATTCACTATGTAATGAGACCAGGTAAATTGTAGTTTGCTAAATATAAAATATTCTCTCAACAATATAGCACCTATGTATGAGAGGACACCAAAGAAAACTTATCTTATGTGTAAGATAGACCTAGGATAATCAAGTAAATATACATAAATATAATGCAATCTAATAGTTGGGTCAAGAGAGTGTTTTTCAAGTATCAAGTCTAATTGTTAAGTCCTTAACATATGTAAATTTTATATATTATTGTTCACATAGTGTGAACATTATCTAAGCCTTCCTTTGATCTTATATAAAATTTAAACAACCTTCAACCAATGAAACAAGAATAATTTCTAATATCTATTTCCTTTTAGCATTTCAATTCCTAGCTATAGATGTTTAGTTTACTAATTCATATAGATAAAACTTCTATATCATTACTTTCCTTAGCTTAATTCTAGATTTTGATAGCAAGATAACATTAAAATTTAAAGCAATATACATCTTATCTTAAGATGGGATAGGAGGCATCTTTTATTTTTATTTCATTTTCATAAACTTGAAATCATTCCACTTCAAAACTTATTGAAAAGTACAAATATAAAATATGAAAATAATTTACAACAAATATTATGAATTAAATACTACACTTCTCATGTATTCTCCTACATGTGATCTTTTTCTTACACTCTCTCTCCTTAGTCAATTTGTTTTACACTTCCTATCATATCCTTCCATATAGTCCTTTTATTTACATTCTCTATGCCAATTTCATGTCTTCTTCCTACTATCTCTCACATCTTCCCTTCTTAGTTATTCTTTCTAATATTGTTCCCTCTTTCTAATTCTTCTTTCTCTCCACCTTTTGTTCTTTTGGTTTACTTTCTATGCCATCTTTCTCCTTGCACACTCACATGTGGAACCATAAAATTGTCTTGCTTTTGGGTCAATTATTGGTTTAACAAATTATGCAAAATAATATGCATCAATCTTGGTACACAAGGAAAAAATGTTAGTGTAAAAAGAGTTATTTACTAATTAGTTATCATCTTGGTAAAAATTCACACTAACTTAACTAAGTTTACTTAGGACATTGACCTTTTGCATTTCAAGTCATAATATTAAGACACTTGCCATAATCTTATGGTATTCTAAAGTTTCGTGCAATCTATTTAGTATTAATAGTATACTTCTATATTAAGTGGATATGATTTATTAGTTCACTACTCTCTTGGAAGCTAATTAAATACCTCTTAAATAGACTATTTATTTTTGCATAATTACTATCCAAATCTTATCCTTATCCAAGACCTTATCTATATGAGAGTATATAGCTAATGTTTGAGAAATTAATTGTGGATGAGAGTTATTGAATCATTAATGGAAATTTAGATTTTCTATGCAAATTTCCTTGCAAAGGTTTCTTTGGATCTTTAAGATCCTTGTATCTTGTGAGCCCTTTCTTGGGCATTGATACGATATTAGAGATCTAGATTTGCAAACCACTTCTCTTGTTTGGATAGTTCTTTCCAAGTGCTTTCATACAATACATTCTAGAGTAAAATGAACCTCACTATTAAATAAAAAAGGCCCATAAACTTGTGGATTGATCATAAAATCAATATAGTTTGCTCACAATGAAAGCCAAATACTTTTTAGGCTATAAAAGGTATTCATACAAAAAATTGTACAATCTATATGGATCCATACAATTGTATAATGATTGTGTTGTTTTGTACCATTGTACTATACCACCTCCATGTTGTGTCTAGTTCACTATGACAAATATTATAATAGACCTATATTGTGCTTGTGCAACTTAGGGATCACACATGCATGATTTAAAAAAATCCTTAAAAAAGTCTAGGTCTACCACAAACAAGTTGAGGTCACATGGGAGGCTGACTCTTAGTCTTAACTAGGACCACGGAAGCTAAACCTCTATGGGCCACCATCTACCCAACAATTGCTTTAATCCAACCTAGAAAACCACTCTTGGTGGTGCTACCTCTAGCTTGGCCCTTACAGTCCAAATTAACCATTTATTTTGAAAAGTGATTTGAAGACAAAAACAATGGTTTTTCAATCACATGGTAGTTTTATGTGATAGGAAGAGTAATTTTAGGATATTAGCATTACATGGAATATTCTAGCCAATTTATGTTTCTATCAACTTGTGTCATGGTGGGATCAACTTTATGATGGATGAAATCACTCTTTTGGAAATCAACATCATCCTTTTGGGAGATGATGTCATCCCATGGCTAATTGGTACTAACATCAAGTTTCCATCAAATGATGTTAGCAAATGGTAATGATCAACATTTACCATCAACTAACAAATTAGCTCACTTCCTTTTTAAAATCCCCCTCTCAAGTAACATTTTTTACTTTGTAGTTCAAGCTTGGAGGCCTTTTACTTCCTCATACAATGTTTATTTCTAGTATTTTTTTAAAAATGGGGTAGAATTATCGTTCTCAACTATGTTGCAAATGATTTTTAGTTTTGACTTCTAATTTTTGTAGAAATCAGACTTCTTAATGCTTTTGTTGCATAGTTCTCATTTTGGAAACTTTAAAGTGGCATAAATTTTAACCATAGAGTTAGCTTTTTTAATTCTTATAAGCAACCAAAACTCTTTCCAAGCACTATGCAATCATGTTGGTAATTTTTATAGATTTTGTTGTAAGTCCGTATTATTTCTATTTGAAGCCTCTCCTTACATATTACTTTACAAGCCTAAATTTCCCATGATGTTCAATTTGCAACTTATATTTAGGTATTGAAAATATATTTTCACATAATTCATAATGGTGCAAGTATTTTTTTGTTTGGATGTCAAGTTTTTTAGAAATTGTAGTTATCTTTTCAATATGTGGTCCTTGTTAGAAATGGAAATAATTCATTATGTGTACTTTTAAACTTGTAAACACATCAAAATAAAGTTTCACCTACTGTATTTTCTTTCTTAGGGATTTCACATATCATGTTGAGTCATTCTTGTACTCACACTACTTTTAAAGTGCCATGGGGAGTCTAGTGAGAACACTTCGAAATGTACCTTACAACCTCATCTACCCTCATGCTAGTAGTGTCATAAGAAGTTAGTTGGGCATGCCTTGCATTCACAAGATCAAACACCTTCATGCAAATGTGACTTGTATGAGCACACCCTATTTCAGTTGCAAGTATATTTATCCTTTTGTTGTTGCCACTTTACCTTCTTACACTACATGTGAACAAATTTCAATGAATCTTATACCTCTCCCTTTTCAACATTAAGAGGTGTATCATACTATTTATGCTAATACTTCCTTGGTTTCATTTTGGTGTAAGTTGTGTATCTAGTTTTAATTTCCATGTACTAAGTGGATGTAGAGGCTAGTTACCCTTGCAATTTGATGTGATGGAAATAATTCCATATAGACACTTCTACATACCTATTTATGGATTCTACCTTCTATCTTTTTTAGCTGATCAATATTATTGAGTCTATTGGTTTTAGTATTTTTTACTACCATATTTTAGCATAGATTGTCATCTATGCTTTGCCCAAGTAGTGTCCTTGTGGTCACTCATACACTGTATGTGTCATTTAAATTTTTTACTGACAAATTTTTACCTAGTAGCCATATGAGCTTTTTTCAAGTAGGGTCATTGATATCATTTGTGTACATTTAGTCTTCTTTGATCATAATCCTCATCCTAATCTCAATGTAGGTTCTACGATTCTAGCAGTTTTACTTTGGTAGTTTTTTGCAACTTCTTTGTGCTTCATGGTGTTTTTTAGGTTCATTTTCTTGTTCCTAATATTTAATGACATCTTTAGAGGAGGATTTTAAGTCTTTCTCATGTTCTCTTTGGGTAATGAGCTTTTTCCAACAAGGTTCTCATTTTCTCCATATTTTGAGAAATCTTTTGTCCATTAATGCCTAATCAAGCCTAGTTTTTGAGACCCATATTTGCATCTTTCCATTTTTTGGATTATCCCTAAACTACACTTAAGGGGGGGTGTTAGTTTGAAAAGGTTTATTTACTAACCAACTATCCTCTTGATCACATTCACTTATTTAGCTAAGTTTACTTAGAACATTGATCTTTTTTTAATCTCAAGTCATAAGATTAAGACACTTTTCATAATCTTATGGTGTCCTAATCCTAAAGTTGCATGCATGATGTTTAGTATTGGTAGTACAATTATATATTAAATAGATATGATTTATTAGTTAACTAATCTTTTGGAGTTGAGTTTAGATTATTTTTGGATAATTACTCTCCAAATTTTATTCCTATCCTTTTCCTTATCTATATAAGAACATAAAGCTAGTGTTTAAGAAATTCATTGTGGATGAGATTTATTCAATTATTATTAACAATTTAGCATTTTTATGCAAATATCTTTGTAGAAGGTTTATTTGGCTTTGTAGGATCCTTGGATCTTATGAGTTCTTCCTAGTCTTTTACAAAAACAGATAAAGGTCATTGTAGGCAACATTCTTGATACGTATATGTGTGTGCAAATTCTATGTGATACACTCCCCCAAACCACATGTAAGGATATTATTGGACAAAAACTATCAATTTAGATCATACTTTTTATGATTAAATAATGTGATTATACCAATCACATCATATTTGCTCATAACTTAAGCAAGGACCCATTAAAAGGGTCAATATTTTTTTTACACATATCCAATCCTTTATTGTAAATATGCACTATCATTTTCCTAATTATGAGATACACATATCTTCGTAAACTAATTGGGTAGTGACTAATCCTTGCACAATTATCAAATTTTAATGCTACAATAATTAGAGAAATGATATAAAAATGATCCCCAATATTACTAGGCCACAAAGGTATGCATAGATAAACCGAGAAATTTGTTAAAGACCAAATTAATAGGGGTAAAAGAATATTATATTTTAGAAAGAAAAACCCAAGAGATTTACATCTAGGAACTCGTATTGATTGGTATTAGTAGGGTGCATGATAACTTGATACAAACTCTAAGAAGAGATTTCCATTAGAGAATGCATTTTGAAATTTATTTCCTTTCCCCCTAGACTTTATTACAATCGCAATCCTCTATTCAATCAAGTTATAATCAAGTATATATAGTATATTGGGAGATATTCAATTGACACTTATCACATTTTAGCCACTCCTAAATAGTCTTGATCCTTCTTTCTAATTTTGTGTCCTCGAGTATGTTCATTTCAACTTGCTTGGTCTAGTGAGTTCTAAAATCTAAAAGTCAAAAGGGTTTACACCTTTCCACACTCATTTCCTTTTTTTCATCCAAATATCTAGAAAATTAATCATTGATCTTGAAGAGGTAATTTAATTAAATCAAAATTTGAAATTAAAAAAATACAATATTCAAGATTACATGCATATTTTTATTGTAAGTTTACCTAATTAAATTAACTTATGGCCAAATTAGTAATCATCATTGCAATATATCAAGTTTGATTAAAGAATACAAATTAGTTTTCATTTCTTCTTTGAGGGAGGGAGATTCTCTTGTATCAATCTTATCGCCTAAATTTCTGTGTAAATAGCCATCAAATTTACACCTAGGTGATCATATATGTCTACCCCGAGGGAACCAAGTGTCCATCTTTAACTTATCAATTATTGGGTCCCAATCTTGCCACATTGGATAAATTTGGGGGCACATTATGATTAACATGGGCTCCAAGCTACTTTAGCCACATCACTAAAATTAAGATTTGGAACATCAAAATCAAATTCAATATAGTTAGCCTTTTTTGTCAAAGAACACTTTAAAGTACAAAAAGCAAAAATGGGTTAAAACTATAAGAGGTGATTGGATGTAAACTATTATTGTAGTCCATTTAAGTTAGTAAACCAAAATCAAAGCTCCCAAGTTTAGAAATTAGATCTGAAAATACCAAGTTAAACATTTTATAAAACTTTTGGATCCAAAATCCTCTCAACATTGAAATGGGCTTCAAGGACACATGCTACAACAATTGCAATTTGCATTAAACCATTTTAAACATGCTTCAAATCCAAATAATCTAACTTCAAAGCTTGAGATTGTATATGTTGTATCGCCTAAGGAAAAACAAGTGGAAAAAGCTTACTAACTCTAGAGAAGATAAGTTGTTACATCCTATTTAGTCCAAGAATGCAATATAAAACTTTAGGAAACTTCAAAGATGAACATTTTTAACTTGTTGGAAGCTCAAGGGAAACAATGAAGACCCATACATGAAAAGTCGACAAATCATGATATAAGAAGGATTTTGGATCTAAAATCTTCTCAAAGACCACAAGATGAAAACCGGGGAGCTTTTTTTGTGAAAATATCCTAGATGTGAAATGAACTAAATCCAAGATTAGATTTGAAAGAAAATAGGATGAGGAAAATGAATTTTGAATGTGAGAGAAAACTCAATTGGATTTTAGATTATTTTGTATCCATGCATGACTCAAAAGATAAAACATGAAAATATGTGATTCGTTCCAAGTCTAAAATGAACATAAAATAATCACTATTCTTAACCAAGGATCTCACACATTGACCATGCTCTAATACCAAATGAAAGGAAGTCAAAATACAACTTAACCTTGAGAGGACAAAAATACTAATAAAATATGGATATGATAATTTCATAAAAATACAAACAAACATGTAATACAAAGCAAGATCACAAACATAGTGGATACTATAAAAAAACCAGCAACAAAGGAACACCCAAAACCAATTTATTCAATAAAAAACAAAGGGACACCCAATATACCATCACAATCAAGTTACAATATAGTGTCAAAGCATCCACTCCTTCGATCACAACCTTCAACTATGTCTTGGGAAATTGCGACCACATAACCCTTTGCAAATACAAGTGCAGACAATCTCCATCAAAAGCATCTCTTATATAAACAAAACCCAAAACCAAATACCATAAATGGATTCCAAAACCATAAGCCAAAACTAGTACCCAAATCTATGGCACAAATTACAAGTCATAATGAGAACAATTCCAATATAAAATGTAACTCACAATGTCATAACTCCACCCACCACATGGGATGCTCAATTTTGGGTGTATTTCAGCTCTTCAAAGATACTTTACATGCCATTCTTATGTGTCATAAAACAATCCAAAGTCCTCCATAACTTTTTGAATCCACTTTATAAATTCCTCTTACACATCATAAAATCTCCTACGCATCTTACATGTGATAAATGCTCTTATAACACATCACATTAAATTTTATAGGTGGCAAAGAGTGCTACTCCAAGTGGGGTGCAATTTTTCATGAGTGTGCATTAAATTACAAATAATTATGCAAACATTAGAAATTACAAGGTGTACAACATCTAATCCTAACAATCTTGACTATGCTAGTGGTTTGATTTTTATGGTGGCAATGGTGCAATTGATTGTCAAACAATCAAACTATTTGCATGGTTCTTCTTTTGGTGGTTGAGCTGTAACCTTGCTAATGTCATGTTTTTGTATACTCATGGTTGTTCATCCACATTGGTTTTGGATTGCACCTGCTTGACATGTTTGTTTTGTGTGGGCTTTTGTCTCTCTATGTTTTCTTCTCAATGTGTTTTGTTTTTGCATTGCTGAAAAGCGCAATAAATCCCTCCATAAATTATTTTTAATAAACCAAGTTCCTTGATATGCACATACAAACTTGGATTTCAGACCACAAACTTCTTGCATTGGTGATAGAAAGAGGGAGTGAACCAAATATTACAAACACTTCACTATTGACTAATTTTTCCAACTCGAACTCTATAAGATGAGTGTAATGTCCCCTTTTGGGATTTCCCTAAATCTTGCCCTAGAATCACAAGCTTAATGTAGTTAGGATTATAACTTACCAATTACATGCTTTAAGCAAGATAAATCTTGTTTTAGGTCCTACAATCATGTTAGAAAATATTGGAATATAATTCATATGTTCAAACATATAATAAATCTTATCTATTTAAACCATGTAAATACATGACTATTTCAAATAATATAAACCACACAATATCCATAATGCACATTGAAGTTGGATCATAATGGGACTTGGATGAGGATCATGATAAGTCTGCCCAAAGCTATCCATATGAAGCCCAAGAGCAGATGTACCAGCCCTCTTGGTCCTCAAGTGGCAGACACACAATCATCCAACATGGGGTGGCATACTTGGTGGACAAACTTGTATCTACATTCCCTACCCTTGCTGCCTTATCCATCCCTCTTATGATCAACAACCAACCCATGTAGAGATTGGGGAAAAGTTACAATAGGAGGCCCGTAGATTCCCCTTTCTAAGCCCAAGGGCAGATACTCACCCCCTTGGCCCCAAATGGCCAGCTTGGAGTGTCATACTTAAAAATAAATCTACTATCTGCTCACCCTACTGGAATTTCCCCCGTTCCCCTCATGGTTGCATTGATGAGAATTGCAAACATTAAAAATATTCAGATTTATAGAGATTATACAATAATAAATATATCACAATAACCATGATAGAGCATACCTCAATATCTATTAAAACATAAGATTGATATATTTACATCAGCATTTGTAATAATTAATTCTGATTTGCCTTTGTTGTTTGATCTCTTTTTCTAGTCTGTAGATATAGGCTGCCTGACTATAAATACTTGTCTAAAGATGATTTAATGATTGATTGACTTACTTGTATATATATACACACACTTTATATATGTATATATCTATAATTATTCTTTACTTATATTGATTAGTATTCATATATATACATTTATATAATTATTCTTTACTTTAATTACCTTGCTGTTTAGTATTCATATATATACATTTATATAATTATTCTTTACTTTAATTACCTTGCTGTTGGATCCAATACTTCTGATTTCTTGAATGGCCAATTCAGATTTGATCCATTCGATCTGCTATAATACTTAGAACATATTCCTTATTTTTCATACTCTATTCTTCCTCCCTGATGCCTTTCATCCTTCTATTCTTTTCTCTTATATACCTCACCGTACCTCTTTATGCATAGAGGTGACCCTCGTGGAATGTGGCGGCTATTCAAAGGTCATCTCTTTTCATAACCTTAATCGCTGTTCATTAAGACTCAATCGCTACCTTTATATCCTGTTTCCATTACAAACTTTGGGCGCTGCCTTTATATATATTGTTTACTGTCCTTACTAATCGCAAGTAACTATTACCTTAATTACTGTCTTTGCCTTGGCTGTTAATAGGAGAGTCGGCCAGACTAAGTTTATTAGTATATTAACAAGACACAGGTATTCCTCCTTGGCAGCGATGCTAAAACAGGGCGTGTATAAGAAGAGGTCGGCTGTCATTAAATAGAGATGATTCAGCATGACTTGTGTAATATTATAAGGGGAGGTCGGCTGCTTTGCTATTTATTTATTTGCTTTTTGCAGGCAATCACAATCCATCAAAGACTAATATATCAAACGGTAAATCACACACCATGTACAGGTAAAGCCTATAGATGCTTGACCTTCTTCTCTGAACCCCTAAACTAAGTTGAGCAGAGTTTGTGAACACATCAAATATGTTGACAAAACCTATGTAAATAGAAAACGTGTCACAAACTTCATTATTAGAAAAATAAAAAATCAATAGTGTGTCACACCAATATCAACAAGGCAATTGAGTGCCACAATAAAAATATTGATGGACTACATTCTACCACGAATTTCTAATGTTGCCATCATTAGAACATATGCAAATAGGAAGTTGAAAAATTCACCGACGCCATGCTAAAGAGATGGAAAGAACTGTGGTGGGAAAAGTTTATACCAAATATTGATTACCAATTGAAGGCCTTAAGGTTTGAGAAAAAAAATTATCCAGCACACCTAAAGAGCAACCATGGCATAATGTAAAATATTTCTGCAAATTGCATGCTTGCAATATAGATCAATAATTATTTTCATACATAGAGCAACAAGTTCCATAATCTGCATACATAAAATTTTCTTCAAAAATAAATTTCTTACAAAAAGAATGATAGGACAAGAAATCTATCTTCTTAATAATATGGATAGAGGCTTGACCTCTGTAAGCAGAGTACCGTATAGAAAACAGGTTTATGTGTGCCAGAAATAGGACAAAGCGGTTGAAGTACAAAAATTAGAATATATAGTAGACTTTGGCTTTTTTCGGGCGATCAAAATTCATTGGAGATGAAAGATCCAGTGATAAAACTCATTCCCACTCATTATGAGAATATTTACTTCACCTTAGGATGGCTTGCTATAGATTGAAGCCTAAGACATCCTCAACTGTTATTTTTCTTGTAAGATAAGTAGATACATGTTAAAGTGTGAAAATCCCATCAAAGATGCGTGCTTGAAAGGTACTAAAATATTACAGTTCTAAGCTCCCAAAACTGGACTATCTGCGATAGCTTCTATATCCTTCCTGCTCTTCACCAAAGATCTCCTCCTAGTATCAACATCAACTTTCTCTAGATCTCCAGCAATTCCAATGTAGCCATAGAATATCTTCCCGTTCTCTGCATGTCTGTCATCTTGCAATTGATGAAGTTTTTTGCCAACACCTTGTTTTCTTTTATGTAAAGATTGAAGTTGAACCCAATCTTTTCTTCCACGATGATTTTCTTCACAATATTTGTGCAGCCGCTGGGCCTCCTGTAAACCAGAATATGTTGGAACGAGTTTAACTATGAATGTGCCTTGACTGGCACTACTACAATCTACCACCTTTGATTTGCCACTGCCGAATCCAAGTCCTACAACATTTTAGAAACTAGTGAGATGTTAGAAACTTAGATACTGCATCTTTTGTACTTATCCAGATAGGAAAACCTGTAAAAAGTGTCGCTGTCAGATTTAAAACAGATTCCACATACATCAAAATAAATTAACAAATCGCCTACCCATTCACCATGTATACTGATTTCTGATAAGTAACATGCCTAACTGGAGATAAATCTTAAAACTTTTCGTTCAATCATGATCCACAAACAGGTAAAATCACAGATAAAACAAATTCATAAGATGACATGGATGAAGACTTCAGAAAAAGGGGATGTACCTTTGAGAATGCCATCCATTTCCAGCTTGCTAGTAACAACCTGACATCCATCTTGCTTATTTTTAAAACTATGTGTGTGAATGATAACTAATGGTGGCCATAGAATGAGATCTTCTTTCATGGCTATTGCATCAGGTTTCACCAATGACTGGTAAGCATATCCATTATTAGGCACCACAGCATAATTCCAACCCATCAAAACACACAACGCCTTATGTAATCCCAGGTGCTCTGCTCTAAGGCCGACTTTCTGAGAGTTAAATGCATGCATAACCAGGCTGTGCGTAGACCCATAATCTTTTGAAGAGCTGCAAAGGACAGAAGTAAATATTTGTTGTTAGTGGAAAGTCAAATTCCCAAGCACAAGATATGAAGGAAAAATAAGTTAAAACTAAACAAGGCCATACAAAACTAAAACAAAGAATTAAATAAATGAATGGACATCCCTGTTCTTCTTAAAACTAGTATTGTATGACAATAGCAGCCAAGAATTATCTCATCTACCAAAATTGTCATCTAAACAAGGCCGTACAAAACTAAAACAAAGAATTAAATAAATGGACATCCCTGTTCTTCTTAACACTAGTATTGTATGACAATAGCAGCCAAGAATTATCTCATCTACCAAAATTGTCATCTATTTTACATTTTAAGACTGTTTCAACAATGTTAACTCATTTCATTTTAAAAAGCCAAAAACCATACAAGGTGAAGGTAGAGATAGGTTTTTAGGTCACCATCAAGCAAGAAACCAATTTAGTGCATAAAATCTCCCTTGTAGAAACTCAAAAGGGGGTTGTTTTGAGATTTATCTTATATATTGATCTTTAGGTTCAGACTCTTTCAACAAGCATGCAATAAATCGTGCATAACAAATCCAAAAGGCCAAGTACCAGTGCCTTTTCATTTAAAAATGCACAAAACTATAAAAACGAGGGACACACAATACAATGGATGAGAAACACTCATTCTTTTCTAATGAACTACAGAAGTAGTTTTACCTACATTCCCTGGATACATCGAGATGCCAAAGATGTAGCTTAAGAATTGGTGGATAATTGAAAATTCTAAAGATGATAAGCTTGCAATTGTATTTATAAAATTAAATAAACCATGCCTTAAGGATAACAGCAGAAATTCAGTAGACAAATTCCTAGCTAAGCTTCATTTTGGTTAAGGCCTCCGACAAACTTGGAGAAACTATGATATATTGGAAATAGTTGCTATTTATGAATGAATACACGAGAATTTTTAATAACTGAACTACTATCAAATCATAAATGCTGTGTCAATTGAAAACTTGAAACTTAACATAGAATTTCAGATACAGCAATTGATGATTGGTTGCTTTTGTGCGAGCCTCTGAATGAATTACTATAAGTGGCAAATTCTTTCCCATGTCAATCCACTGACACCATAATTGTTTGTGGACTGCCAACTTACCCCAGGCACTACTTCCACGATCCATCACTACCTCAATAACAGCACTTGCTATTGGGAATCTACTATTTTCCTGAGGAAGCAATTTCACTGTCATCTTAATAATAATCTATTATTAATGAGACTATCAAGTAGCAAAACTATCAAGCATAAATTAGGCATCAAATTTGGAAAGAAGCCTCTGTTCAAAAAACTTAGATCATTCAAACAAAATAAGAGCTCTCTCCAAACAGCAGTCATATCTCTTATGAGAACTTGCAATTTAATTTGAAGTTGAGTTGCTACCCAAGTTAAAAGCCAAGATGATGACAATCTTGCTAGAAAATAATACTAATAGAGAAACAGATACTACTAGTCGATCACTCATAAAACATAAGAGTTACATCTTCAACTTTTCCATTTTTCCTTAAAGCAGTTCATTGTTCTGAAACGTGGAATAATGCACCTTTCCAATGTGAGGTCCTTTGTTGCTATGAAGGTGTTTGGGCCTCTAAGCAGGTAGTAATAGGAAGTGTGCATGCTTCTCAATCAACAGGGTTACTTATTCAAAGTAACTACAAACATATCTTTTAGAACCTATGTTACTGAATTGGCCAAAATATCAACATATTTGGGCACAATTTGTTTCCGAATTGGATTCTGGTTCAATTTGCGTGAGGAATCATTCAGGGCACATTTTTCGTGGGCAGATTCATTTGTTCATGAGCATACCCAAGTGATTCCAACTTGGTTGAGGTGATTCCAGTGGCTGACAACAATTTCCATGCTTTTAATTTGACTTTTAACCATAAAAAGCACACCCTAAACCCTAGATGACAGTCATCTTCACTTGCATTGTGTTTGACAAGTCAAGAAGTAGCAAACAAGAGGCATTCTTTGTTCACAAAAGTCTGCAGTTAAGTCAACCCAGAGGTAGAATTGCTGCTAGCAATTGTCTTTGCCTTGTGAGAAAACATTAACGTGTATAATATACATATCTCCAGACAGGTTTCCCAGGAATTCAAAGTCTATTTCATTGTGTTCATCCCCTTGAGACAATAGATTGGAACCCTGAACCTGTTTTAAAACAGAAGAGGAGGAGATAAGTATTTCAGCATATTGTTAGTCTTTTTTAAATCTCATTGCTTCTGTATTTTGATCTTGCTGCTTACAGTTGCCAGGAATATTCAATTCTTGTTGTTTCCATGTTTCTCAAAATTTTAATAAGCCTATATTTCTCAAGTAGTTATCAAAATAAACTATGCATGTACATAGCATGCAAACTATAATAATTATTTTATTAAATGATTTACAAATAAAATTTGAAATCATTAAATGATTTACAAATAAAATTTGAAATCATTAAATGATTTAGCCTTTTAGGATATTACTTTTGTTTGTTTTTTAAGTTGTAACTTTTAATTCTGATTTGTTTGGATTCTAGAACTTATTAACAATGTTTTCCAAACTTGTTGTCTATGGATTACAGTGGCAGCCAATTCTTGTTCCATTGGACAACCCTACTTTAAGATTGACCCAATTTCAACTTTGTGGAGGCATATAGAAATGATAAGAGCAAATTCCAAGTGGTGGGACATATGTTTGGATACACAATGTGTGTGGTCAATGGTATACAAGCTCATATAGTCAACTAAAAGTCCATTTGTGAGCTATTCCAGGCATGGGAATCACAAGGGTCAGAAAAGTCCCTTGCTTCCTCCTTTTATATTGTCATCCATGATGTTGTGGTAAAGAGCCACCTTTTTTTGGGCAGCAATGAAAAATAACCTTCATATGTAAACCCTTAATGAAGACATTTCCAAATAGCACTAGACAGACTGTCAATCAAACTGTTGCAAAATGCCCCTATGCAAATAGTTTGTCCTTCAATGCTGTTTGGTCACCATATTGCCTATTGGTTAAATAAGGCTCCAAAAAGGTACACAGACCCAAACTATGAGAAGTGGTGCAACACCCTACTGTCAAAGGATGTCAAAAATAAAGAAACTTCATCGGCTCCCATTAGGCATTCATGGTAACAAACAAAGGTGACCATTCTTTCTAATGGACAGAGAGTTGTCAGAAATCATTGATCAATGTGATTGAAATGTGTCCTAAAGGGGTAATGTTTTTGAAAGTTATGGAATATGAGGGAGCAAGTGAAAGATGCACAATTTATTGCTAGCACCCTTATAGAATGCTTTCCAAAAGTAGGTTCTCAAAATGTTGTCCAAGTCATAATAGACAACACTAAATATTACAAAGCCGTTGGTATGTTGATTGAGACATGGTTTTCACATATGTTTGGGACACCTTGTGTTGTCCACTTGCTCAGCCTCTAATACAAAAGTTGGGCAAAAAAAGACACTTGATCAAATAGGTCTATGCAAAGCCTGAAGAGATCAAAAGGGTCATCTATCATCACAAACTACCACAAGTCACAAGCCATTTTAATCATTCTCACTATTGGAGCTGCTAACTGAATTCAAGCCCAAACATATCCCAATTTTGCAGCTACTATAAGATTCACTCCCAGTGACTATAAATGTCAGCTTATATTTAAGCCACCCTTTGATTGAAAAACAAATTTAAGAACTAACACTTATGTGCCATTCTAACCAAATCAATCAACAACCACTGGCACTAATATTTGTCATCCACATGCACAGCCAGAAGTTCTGGTGTATGTTAACACTTCATCTCCAAATTGTATATTTCTTTAGTCCATGAAAATTCCATCCAGCAACTGAGTTGCAAATATTGCTTCCTTAAGAACTTTCCAGTTCTGCCTCACATCAAGATAAAACGTCTTGGATGAAATCAATCATTTATTCAGAGCAATATGGATTTCATGTCTTCGCATGGAATTATTAGAATGACTTGGCCATGAATATAAGCATGTTAACAGTATAATCTGAAGATAATTTTATGTGCTTGTACTTTATGTCTGGGCCTTACATGGCGGAAAATGCTTTGCTTGGATATATATTAATATCTCCACACACTTCAACAGTATAATTATATCTCCTAAATCATCTGTATAATTATCTCTGTTAAATCATCTAGAAAAATCTGGAAACTCATAAAGACTTTAGAGTAATTAAGCAATAAAATTCATGGGAGAGAAAACTAGCCAATCTGCAATTCTTCAATGCATTTGGTATTTTCGCAATTCACTCTTTCATTAAACACATTCTATGGTTTCCACATTGTAGCCTTATCCCAAACCCTACATCAGGGGTGTTTTCAATTGTGACTGCAAACCATTTGAAAGGAATTAACCAAATTCAAGCTTGGTTTTCCATCAAATTGGTTGGTAACCACAACAAAAAGGAATCAACCCAATCCCCCTGATGTTGATGGCAGACACAAACAAAATGCAAAGGCAGTTATTAGATTAGTAAAGACTAATAACAGGGAATAAGATTTAAGCTTTTAACATTTTCATGTGCAATGATGCTCAATAAATGAGAACACAGACCTGCTACACACGATGCAAAGTAGGGATCCACGTTTCCCCTTCTCTTCATATCTTTTTCGTTCCCCTGCATTCTCATTGAGAATTTTTACAAAATGTAGGAATGCTTTCTGAACTTTTTGCTTGAATGTCTCAGAATCTTCAGGCAAGTCAGACAGCTGAACAGGATCCCTAACATTCACCAGATCATTTTTTTCACGGTATTTATTCCACAACCTGTCTTGTTCAGGAGGCTCACCGTTGTGTTTCTGAGAGTTGTAAGGATGATGAATATCTTGCTCATCATTTCCGTAATCAGATTTATCCTCACAGTGGTTATTGATTTTCATCTGTTTTAGTGAACTGCGGAATTTTGATTGAGGCTTTGACTTGGAAAAGTTTTTCTGGATATCAGAGGATTTGTTTGTAGATATGGGCATAGTATCAAAATTTCTGTGTAAGACTTTGTCATTAAATGATCTCCGTGAACATATAGAACTCCTTGAAGTTCCTTCTTCACTTATCCATCCATTTTCATAGACATCCATTTTTTGGAGCTTCCTTGATTTACCTTGGTCATTCAATGCCCTCCGTTGTAATCCACCTTTGTAATTATCCTCAACAATGTACTTTCTCTTCAAAACCCTTTTTTCACATCCATGCTTGTCCAATCTTCCAACAGACAACCTTGATCTTGACGATGGGCTCAAACTGGATTTATGCAGATCAACAGCAGCCTCTGTAAAGTGATTCTTTGCTGCTTGCTTGCAGTCCACAACAAAATCTTTTTTTCCAAAAGGATACTCTTCCCTGGCATGTCTGGTTGGAGGACTCTTGGATACCTCCATTCTCAAAACAGATGGTAGGCCACTTCTTCTCGATCTCAAAAGCTCTCCATTTAAACCACTGGAAATAGTCCTCGGTGAGAATGACCTATGCATGCCTCCATGGTCATCCAGTTTATCATTCTGTACAGCCATATCTTCCTTTGCTCCTATGAAGTGTTTTCTCAAATTTGCGGTATTTTCCATGGAATCAGTAATTTGAACATCCAAATGTGGTCTTACAGAACCGCATTGCCAAAATTCTTGCCTTCGAGAGCTATCACTATAATTGTGACATGCGATGTGCTGCTCTTTATTGTAGTTGTCATGAGGCATTAAAATAGTATCAGAACTATCCCTCCTGATATTTTCTGTGCAAGCAGCAACCACACCTCCATGCATTTGTCTTGTTGAATAAAGCTGAAAGTCGTTACAAGAGCAATTCCCTATACAAAACACTGAACTATGATCTTTACTATATATATCCCTCTGCATGGGTCTCTCTGTTGTAGTAGCTTCACACAAATTTATACTAGACAAGTCTTCCAACCGTGCATGTAATGAATTTGTATGTTCACCACATGATAAACCTCTAGGTAAACTAGACAAGTCGCTATTTACTTCAGGAATTTTGGACTGTGGAAAGCTAAACGGATAAACTACTTTTCTTGAGTAATTAAGTATATCTCTTTCTTCCTTCTCAAAAACTTCTCCATGTGATCCTCTGCTGTATTGCAGTTTATCTTGTCCATGTGATAGTCTGGTGTATTGCATTTTGTAAGTGCTATCTGTTTCAAGATGTCGAGGCTCTTCTCCATATCGTGATGCAACTGAACTAGTGGAACCTAAATCTGCATAGCCAATTGCACATGGCGTCACTTTCTTACTTCCTATTATGTTATCTACGGAGTTTAATTTGGGGTTGCATAATGGGTCTGAAGTTTCAGGAGGCAAGAAGAAAAATGTCCCCACTGTCCCATCCTCCAGCATTATATACTTCTTCAGTAAAATATCACGGCTATCTAAAACCATTCCCTCTCCCGACATACTAGCAAATTGGTTATCCTTCTTGTCTTCAGTTAATTCCAGATCCCTGCCCATGGCTTTGTTTCGCATGGGAGAAAAGTAATTATGGCAGACATCCTCTTCCCCGTTGCAGCGACGGGATGGAGAATAAATCCTGCAATGTCCTCTGTGTGATAATGAACTAACTAACTCGTCGGCGTTTGCAACTTCATTCGATGCTGGTCTGAACTCGCCGTCTCTTTCTGCTTCATTAATTGACCGTTTGTATTTATTAACAGAAGACGTGGGATAACGTTCATTCTTTACTAATTCTCTCCTACCACCGGAAGAGCAAAATTCCGTGAGCCCAACACGAGCCCATCTTGACTGTTCCCTAGCTGGAGAAAAACTCGTAATTCCTCTTCTTCGGCTTAAACAAAGACAGTCCTCCTGCAAGTTATGAGGACTTGCATACCTTGATCCTCTTTCCATTTCCTTCATAAAACACTACGAATACTCTTCAAAATTCGAAACCCTCGCAATCTTCAGATCAAACAGTCTGCGTCTTCAAAACGCCACATAATATTTTGATAGATGCACTCTCCACATCTGAACAAGACAAATCAAACCCTAGAACTATGCATGGTGAATTCGGCTCTGGGAGCGTCTTAACAGTTGTCGAAATGTCTCCAATTCCTTGTAAATATCTGTCATATTAAACCAATACCTAGTTTTCTTTTTTAAACCTAAATCTGGATAAATATAGCATGCAGAAGAACAATACGGAAAAAAGCAAGCAAAATTCTGTATAAACATGCATGCATTATCAAAAGATATTTTAAGAAATCATCTACAAAAAAAGCCCTGGTAAAATTTCTTTATCAAAATAAAGCGCGTTAAAGGTTTCTGACCTTAACTATGAGCAGGGCATGCGCAGTCATCTCCATGAACTCTGCTTTATTCCTTGAAACGCCCAGTACTCTAAATATATATCGGTCGATATAAACCAACTCCCGCTCTATTTGTAACTGCAAATTAAAACTCGAAATTTTATACGTCTCTTTGCCATCTCATTGTACGGGCGAAAAGTATGCATGCCTTTAAACTTCTACGGTACACTTTTACCCTCTGTTTTAAACCATTTTATATTTTAAAATAGTATTATATTTCTATATTAAATATTAAATGTGAAAATTAGATCTTAATTTACACCGTCCTTTCTCAAGTCAAATGAACTTTTGATTCAAACCAGGAATGCAATACATTTTATTTTATTTTTGGTCTATTTTTACATTTAAATATGGGTCCAAGTTAGCTTGTTAACTAGTCGTAACTTATCTATTCTTCCACTATTTTTTAAAGTTATGCATATAGGTCAATTATAAAAAGACATCGTCCTTGTGTCATTTCAATTATCAATGGATTCTATAATTTTACTACACCCATTATCACAAAGGATCAACCAACAATCATAAATCAACTGCCTACATCATCCTCATCAACTCTTGCATCAACAAATAGCAAAATCCTAATTCTTTCACTATATCACCCTAGCATCCATTGCACTACACTTCATAATAGCAAGTCACAAGCACTTAACATCATCATACCACATCATAATTAGTTGCATCTAATGATTGGTGTGTCTTCCAACTTTATCAAAATCATTGAATCAAACAATGCGGCTTGACTAAGGCAAAAGGTGGGAAGCCAATTGTATTCCTTACCTAGCATAACAAATTCAAATAATGTCCTTCAACACCACCAAGCCTTCTCTTTGTAGGTTACAAACATGGACAAAACTTTGCTGCAAGTACCAAGGATTTGAATATCTTAAGTTTAGAAACACACAATTTAATAGCACAAAAAATAGGTTGAAACTATAGGAGAATGGATCGAAACTATAAGTGTGGTCTTTAGCCAAGTTCACATATTGTTTAGATTTCATAAATCAAAGGAACCTAAGTCTACTCATCTTAGATCCAAATTCATTAATCAAGTAACAATTATTTTTCACAATTACTCCAATCTCCTCTCTAACCTAGAGTATGCATTTGTTTTTATTATTTTTTAATTCATATTCAATCAAGTACATGTTTCTAACCAAGCTATCCTATCTAGGATAATTGTCATATTGACTATTAATTTAATTTAATAATGCTAGATAATTTATATAACATTATTTTATTTCCTTGAATACAATGGTGAGGAATCTCTCATAGATTTTATCTTAAATTGTTGACCTTCTTTCTATACCTAATTTATGAAATCTTTGATATTTTTGATTGCTTGCATCTTTATTTCATATCTATTGTACCATCTCCACCCTTTCTTAATTGTGCTTCATTGTTATATCTTTAACTATGGATCCTTATGAGTCTTTATTTTTGAACTCCCTTCAAGCATATATAATGAAATATGAGTTATTTTCTTGCTTTAATTCTTGTTCTTTTTCCCTTGATGATATTACCTTTTTTACCATAGATGATGCTACATATTTTGTGCATGAGATTGTTAAATGTTTGCTCAACCTTTCATCTTTTGTAGATCATATGAATACTTTCCCATCTATGTTGGAGGATTTTACTTTATTTGTCTCCATGATTCATTCTAATTATACACCATGTGTCGTAAATGATGATGATGATTTAGCCTTAACCTCCTATAATGTTATAAAGGGATCTTGCTTCACATGATGATGTGTACCTAGTCGATATATATTCTTTCTACATCTCATGATAACTTCCACTTTCATCTTCACTTGAAGTTCCTACTTCTTCTATATCTTATAGATCACATGGTCTATTAATGATATATTTAGTGAGGAGTGCAGTATTCGTTCTTTATCTTCTCAAATAACGGTTTTATTTATGATGCATATCCTTGTAAAGAATTAACAATAGAGCCATTAGTGGAAATGGAGATGCAATATTACATGCTAGATCATTTGTATCTTCATGATCATGTACACAATAGTGATACGTGTCATGCTTATTATACATCATTTTGTGTTTTCTCACATGCTTTCATATATTATTTTACTTTTGGCTCTTGAGCATGTGTTTCTTATTTTTCACCTTCTACTAGCCCTTCCTTAAAGGATCCTATAATAATTTTTTCTGCATGTTGTCATGATAAACCACATGTGGATGTCCACAAGGATTCTCCTTTGAATCCTTTTATGCTTTCCTTTGATGTATCTTTGAGCAATTGTGAACTACCTCCTTAAGATCTCACATTATACAAACATATGAGTTAGAAATACATGAAGAAAAAAATAAGAGGATCTCTCATAATTTTTAGTTGGCTTTTGTGCTCGGATAATGTGCAACCATATAATGATTTATCTCTTGCATTAAATCCTCTACTATTACACATGATCTATGTGCACATCAAGATTTTGGTATATTAAGCATGATCCTTCACGTTACTTCAGACCCAACATGAGTAGATTGGAATATCTAGAAAGTTGTATCAGTGATCTTGAGCAAAGATTTAAAATTATGGA
>VDFB02337198.1:0-22972 GCA_007258455.2 Sequoia sempervirens
AATAGCATTCAAGAGTACACAAGATTATTTCAAGAGCATTCAAAGGAAAACTTAAAGAATATTATTGCAGCAGTTCAAGATTCATTATCATGTCAAAGGCTCGATGCATCATGCATGTGGTTTTCAGCTAAATTTGTGATGTATTGCTCAAGATCAATTCAAGTATTCGAAGGTATTATCCTTCATAAAGAATCATGATCAAGATCCAAATCCATTGAGGCCACTTCATGCTTGTTTGCATATCTACAAGGTTTCAAACAAGGTTCTATTATTTCATCTTATGTTTCATCTTTAATTTCTCATTACGGTTTTATTACCAAAATGGGGCTTGATTGAAGAAAACCCCCATTCCCTAAAAAAAACAATTTTGCCTCTCTTTCATGTGTGATTGTAGATCTAGGTAGTTTAGAGCTTGAAGATATTTTAAAGACAAAGTTACAATATTGAATAAAGTTGTCAAGGTTGTCACAAGGTGTCATCTTCATAGAAATTCATCTACAAAAAAGAATTCAAACTTTCAAACTCAGAGATTTGGTAGGAGAGAAGCCATAGTAGACCACTAGGGGATACCCAAGTTTTAGCCAAACCCTAATACTCAGACTAAATTTCCACCTTGGGCATATGAGTCCTAGTACAACACTTTTTCCAATTTTTAGAAGATCAGATTAGTCACTTTGAAATTTGAGTTTCTACCCAGAAACCCTAGTTTGGGACTAAATCGCCTAGTCTAGTGTATGAGTCCTAGTGAAATTAAAATAGTAGAATTTTAGGGTTTGAAAGATTGTTTTTATCACATATTTCTTCCAAGTACCTTTCTATTTCACTCTCTTTTATTAGTGTAATTTTACGTTCTTAATTCTCTAAGTTTCATAGCAAGATTGGCACATTTCTTTCATTCCATTTATTTCTAAGAATTTTCTTAGTCGTGAACCCCATTTTTGTCTTTAATCACACCCCTAGGAAACCCTATAGCATATCTATTTTCCTAATTCCATCCTTAGATTGAGATCTCTAGGTTTTCCTCTAATGAAACTTGAAGGAAATAGGTGGAGAAATGCTAATCCCCCTTTAGTTCCATCTCCCAAAAGGTGGAACACTATCTCTAAGGTTTCATTTTGGTTAAACCAACCTTTCAAAACCTTATTTTCAGATTTGGAGTGCATCATAAATTCCTAGATATAGCTTACATTAACTTTGCATTAGGTCTTGCATTAGTTAATTTGCATCTAGGGCTTCTAAAGTTTGCATTAGTGAAAGTGAATATAGGTTGTATTTTTGCATCTTAGATCATTCAATTTCATTGAAATTCTACAATTGCAAAGAGTCATGTCAACATACAAACTAGAAACCTAAAACACAACTCATAATTTGTTGAATATGGTGCAAAAACTCTAATTTGGGACTCATACACCCCTATGCAGGTTGTTTTTCCTACTTTCTAGGAGTTCTATGTTGTGTGTTTTTGACCATTTGAAACCTACAAAAACCCTAATTGGGACTCATACACCCCTCTAGGATATTTAGTCCTATATTAGGTCTTAATCAACATTTTACAACATTAAAGACCTCATTTTTGTACTTCCTAAGCTTGTTGGTAATTATATTATTAGTCTGAAAAGTTTTAGGAACTTCTTTTTTATGCATCTAGGTTAAGAACATCAATTTAGGGTGGTCATTTTTGAATTCCTCCTAAATAATTTCAATAGCAAAAATCATCAGATTTGAAAATGTTCACATTTACGAAACTTTGCATAATATGGATAAAGGTACTTTTCACTTTTGCATACACAATATTTACATTCATGAAGCTTTGCATAAGTTTGATAAAGGTACTTGATGTAGGAGCATCTAGTGGTGTAAGGACAATCTTCCATCACCTAAAAAATATGCATTCCATTTATGTTTCCTTTGTTTAGCCTTTTGTAGATGTCTTTACATTTTGGGATACCCTTTTCGTCATAATGTAAATCACTAGTTTTTGTTTTTGTTTTTTGCTTTTTCTAATCAGCTGTTATTTTTAGTAGGTATTGGAATTTGAAGGTGTTTGGGGAAAAAAATTATATGGGAGGATTCAGAATAGGAAAATAAGAAGATTGGTGAAAGAATCAGGTTGAGAGCATTCCCAGTTTAAAAGATATTATAGTTTTAGTCTCCCAGAAACGCACCTGAAAACCTTTCAGATTAGGTTTGAGGCACTAAAAAGCCCTGAAATAGCTTGAAAACTTGTCAAAATTGACATAGAAAATTTTGAGCACGTTCTTGACTCCAAGACCTTTCTGATGGTTCAAACGGTTTGAAAAATGGAGTCCTGAATCAAAAGTTATGGCTCTTGGAAGTTGGTACACTTTCAAAATGTGCTAATTTTTCAATGATGTTTTAAATTTTGAGTTTCAAATTGTAATTTGTGGCACCAAACCACCAAAATATGATAATTCAAATGTTGTTTGGCTCCAAAATAGAAAAAGAGCTATTTATGGGGGGGATTTTCAGATTTTTGTAGCTTTTTGGGGAAAAATAGTTTGCATGCTACGAAAGGGGATTCTGTAGTGACTATAATTTTCTATAGCTTGCATGTATTGCAAAGCTCAAGGATTTGTGATCATCTGCATGTAAGAAGTAAATTTTATGAATAATAAAAGTATTCTCTAGTTTTGTGCGTAAGTTTCTATGTCTCAGGTTGCACCTTCGTCAAGTGCTATCAGAGCAGGTTTTCTTGAGCATGTCGACAAATTGCCAATTGTGAGGCAGTTTGCACCAAGACCATGGTTATGGGTTTAAGATATTTAAGATGCCTCCAAGAGTGATGCGTAATAGGCACGGGGTAACCAGAGGTGGAAGAGGTGGCAAAAATGTTGGTGGAAGAGATCCATTAGCGGCTAAGGGTTTCAGAGCCCTCTAGAGACAAATTGATGTGTTGCAAGAACAAATGAGAAGAGGGTTAAACCTAAGAAGGAGAGAAGAAAGCGAGGATGAAGAAGAGGTGGAAGATTCCGATATAGAAGAGGAAAGAAGAGGCAATTGATGAAGATCAAATGTGGTTGATTAGGGCCATTTCAAATATTGGAAAGAGACCTAGAATAGAAGTCCCCAGTTATTCTGGAAGTCTGGACCTAGAAGAGTTGATCGACTAGATCAATGAGCTAGAGGAGTATTCTGAGTATGAAGAAGTAAAGGACCCAGATCGGGTTAAGTTTTCAAAAATGAATCTAAAGGGCCATGTAAATATTTGGTGGAAAGACATCCAGTTGGAGAGAAATTGAAGAGGAAAAGGAACAATCAGCAATTGGGATCATATGGTGGAGAAACTGAAGAATTAGTTCGTACTAGTGGACTATGAGTTAGATTTGTTGAGGAAATTGCAAGGGTTGAAGCAAGGGAGTAGATCTATGAAAGAATACACAAAATATTTTCACAAGATGATCATCAAAATAGGCCATGCAAAGGCCAACAAGGAGAAGGTAGCCCGTTATCTTAATGGGTTGTGGCTGAGTATTCAAGAGGAGTTAAGCCTGGTCAAAATGACAACCATTTAGGATGCATACCAGTTCACTCTAAAAGTTGAAGAGAAGCTAAAAAAAGATTTGATAACAAGCAAAAAGGACAAGGAGGCTAGAGTGGAAAGGGTGGTGGAAGATCTTCTAGAAGTGAGAATGAGGATGAGAAGAAAAATGGAGATGTGGGTACTAGCCGAGGATAGAGGAGTGATAATTTCTACTGCCCTCATGATCAAAATAGTGGTAATTGTGATGAGCCCTACTGGCTCAAACCTCAAACCCCTATCTTTTATTTATCTTTTTTGTGTTTTACATTTTTTAGAGAAGAGTTTCTAGAGAGAAATAGAATGGGCACACAACATAAATGCTTATAAAATGTAAATCAGAGCTAATCTAAGTGAATTGAAATTACAGAAGGTAATAAATAAGATCAAAAATGGATTCAGAACTCATAAACATACCCAAAAGCTCCTAGATTATTTATTTAAGAAATGAAGTCCAATTTGCCAGCCAAGATGGAGAAATCTAGAAAAATCCACTGTAGGAAGCTATAGAAAGTGAAATCCAACACAAAACTGAGGTAGATGAGAAGTATATGACAAACGCCAAGAAAGGTGAAGAGAAATCCTCAAATTGGAAGGCGTTTCTCCTAGAAAACCCAAATGCCCTTACACAGATAGCCACGTAGTTCAAGCAAAAAAAGAAAAATCTCAACTCTGAAGGTATGACCATGATGTCAAATGTCGGCCATGATGAAAGAAGGTCGCCATCTCCACAAACCCTCCTATCTCTGATAAAGAACTCAACAAAACTATGATAAAGCACAGTAGAACCTCTGTATGAAGCTCTCACAAACTGCACAAATTTGACTGGTCTCTCACAATCTCAAAAGTGCTCAACACTAAAGAGATTTCGTTCTCCAATGGAAGATTGCTCAAAACCCTGATCATAGGTGAAAGCATAGGAAAAAATGTCCAAGGAAAAGTTGAAATATTCAAGAAGTGAATTTCTCATTGCCAAAATGCCTTATATGCAAAAAGGCATGACTTTCAAGAAAGATACACCCTTTTTAATCTTTAAATATTTTAAAATATATTTAATACTTTTTCAATAGTCTTGAATTAAATACTCGGGTGCCACTTTAATATTTTAAGTGATTAAAATATTAAATCACCTTTATAGAATATTTAAGTGATATAAAATGTATAAAGTCAATTTGACTTTATAATAAGGCATTAAGTTAATTAATTAACTCAAATCACTTAAAAATCCATAACTCTATCAAAACTCCAAATATTCTCGTGCCATCAGAAGCTGTCAACCCCTGAACTGCTAACACCTGATGTGAACCAATCATTGAACTCTTAAAATGAGAATGATCAACTCCTCTAGAAAACACCGCTGACCCTCTAACCAATCCATCTAGCCCACAAGGGTCCAAGAAAAGGCTAGCACACTATTCCCAAGAATTGACTAGAGTGAGGACATCACAATCTGCCCTCCTCAAATTTTCTTGTCCACAAGCAAACTCAAAGCTGGATGCTGAAGAATATTGTCACTCTCCCAAGTAGCATTCTTTGCTGGTAGATCTTTGCACTTTACCAAGTATTCCCTGATAACCTACCTCCAAAGATGATGCTCTCTAGAATCGAGAATGGCCTTAGTTATCAAAATCAATTTCCCCTCATCATCCAGGGGTGGTAAATCAATAGGAGTCACCTATTGTCCCAACGCTTATTTGAGGCGAGACACATGGAACATGTTGTGAAATTTACTGTCCACCGGAAGATCTAAATCATAAGCCACTTCACTGACACATCTAACAATCCTGAAGGGTCCATAGTATCGCAGCTTAAGTTTCTCGACACCCTTCTTATGAAGGGTGGACTGCCTATAAGGCTGAAGCATCAAATACACCAAATCATCAATCTCGAAAGATCGCTCCACTCACCTCTGATCAACATATTGCTTTTGCTGATTTTGAGCTTTCTGAATATTCTCCCTAAGTGCTCTCATAATGTCCTAGTTCTCCTACAATAGATCACCAGCACTGCGTACTCTACTATCACTTAGCAATAAACCTAGAAAACTCAGAGCATCATATCCATATAATGCTCAGTAATGTATCATCTAATTGCTCATATGATGAGTGGTATTGTAGCAATACTCACAAAGGTATAACCACTTCACCCATGCCTTTTGTTGCCCTGAACTATAATTCCTCAAGTATCCTTCCACCCAATTGTTGACTATCTCAGTTTTCCCATCTATCTATGGGTGGTAGCTGGTACTCGGAGTGAGTTCTATCCCACAAAGTTTGAATAACTCCTGCCAAAAGTTACTCAAAAACCTATTGTCCCTGTCGCTGACTATACTCTGAGGAAAACCGTGCAACCTGAATACCTCTTGGAAGAACAAATTCACCACCTGAATAGTTGTGTGTAGTAGTGATTGAGAAGAAATGTGCATACTTCATCAACCAATCTACTACCACAAAAATGTTTTTCCCTTGAGCTTTCGGCAAGCCCATGATGAAGTCCATAGATAAGCATTCCCACTTCCTCTCAGGAATAGGAAGTGGCTGGAGTAAACCTATAGGGTATGTATGTTATTGCTTGTTCTACTGACAAACAAGGCATTCCCTGACATACTAAAGAACAAATGACTTGAGACCCTTCCAAGAGAATCTCTCCCATACCTACCTGTAGGTCTTAAAGTAGCTGGGATGTCCTGCCATAGGTGAATCATGGAATGATCTCAATACTCTGTCCCTCATCTCAGAACTTGGGAGTAGAAATATCCTCCCTTTGTAAATGATAAGATCATCTACAAGTGAGTATCTTTCATCTTGTACTATCCCATCCACTATGCTAGAAGCCCACGGGTTCTTCGCATACTTTGCTATTATCATATGTCTCCAATCCTGTGCAATCTGTGTAATGGAACTCAAGTGAGGACAGCGAGATAATGCATCAACAACCACATTCTGAGTGCCCTTGACATAGGAGATGTCAAAATCATAGGACTGAAGTTTGCTAACCCATTTCTATTTCCTTTCATTCAAATCTCTCTGCCCAAGAAAATGTTTCAGACTATTATGATTGGTTTTAACACTGAATTTGCTGCCAACCAAGTATTGCTTGAATTTGGCCATGGCATGCATGATGGCCAACATTTTCTTATCATAGATATTGTAGCTCTATTCAAGACCTCTTAGCTTCCTGCTTTCGAAAGCCATAGGGTGTTGATCCTGCATGATGACTGCACCAATACCCTCACCACTAGCATCACAATGTAGCTCAAATGGTTTGGTGAAATCCAACAAAGCCAAGACTAGACATGTAGTCATGAGAAGTTTGAACTTCTCAAAGCACGCCTGTGCAAGAGGTGTCCACACAAAGGCTTCCTTCTTAGTCAAATCAGTTAGTGGCGCAGCATGTCGTGAGAATCCACTAATGAATCGACGATAGAAGGCACATAATCCTACAAACCCCCTGAGCTATGTCAATGTATCAGGTGTAGGCCAATTGATGATAGCTCAAACTTTCTCTGGATCCATTATGACTCATGCACTACTGATGATGTGACCCAGATATAAAATCTCTACCATGGGGTGATCCCACAATAGTGGTTTACAATTTTTGGCCAAACTGGACACTCAAATATTTTTTTTAAACTAAATCTTCACTTTTGGGAACGTATAGCAGATAAACCATGAGGAATTTGAAGATGATGTAAACTAGAGTTTCGTGAATTTTTTTTTATAGATTCTAAATATATTTTTTACAAAAAATTTGGAATTATATTGCACTTCTTTTTCCATCTCCCTCCAAAACTAGTTTTTTTAGAAAACAACATTTTAAAAAAAGTGACGCTCACTGTATAACACATAACATTTTGTCATTGAAGGATAAAATTCTAATTCTTTTGAATTTAGATTTGCAACTCTAATATCTAGTGCTTCCACTTGGTTAGATATTTTTTTATTGAATATTTTTTCTTTAATCAAGTTTCAAATTCAAACCAATTATAATTCAAACATAGCGCGACCGTATAACGCGTAACTTTTTTTTTATGTATCGAAATTCAATTTTTTTTCTTTGTTGGATCAAGGACTTCAATATCTGGTGTGATAATATTTTTTAATTTTATTTTTTAATAATCTTCTATTTTTCCACATGTGCAGAACATAGAGCTTGATTTTTGGTGAAAAACCTACATTCACGAGAAATAAAAAATAAATATAATAATCAATCTAAATTTATTTAAAATTATAATTTTTGGGAAGCTTATAATAAGGACTACATACTTGCAAAATATACATTTTAAATGAATTCATTTGATCCCCCAAAAGGTAAATCAAAAGTGGTTTTTTATCAGCATTTTGATAGGTGTAAAGGAGACTCTGTTATAGGTATGGTTTATAACTAGCGGGGTTCTATCCAAGGGGGTTTGATTTAAGGTAGTTTGATCAAACCCTCTTTAATTGGAATTATTTAAATGGAAATTTTCAAGGCTTAAATCATCATATTTTCTAAAAATATGTGATTTCAGCAAAAATTAGTTCCTCCCAGAAGTTGTAAACCACTATTGTGGTATCAGCCCATGCCTTAAGCACACTTGGACTCCTTGGCATACAAGAACTCCATATCAAGTATACTCAATACCTCATCTAGGTGGACCATGTGTTCCTCCCATGATTTGCTATAAACCAGGATGTCGTCGAAGAACACCAATACAAATTTCCTCAAGCGAGGATGGAAAACCCTGTTCATAGTAGACTAAAATGTGGCTGGAGCATTGGTTAAACCAAATGGCATAACCAAGAAATCATAGTGTCCATAGTGACATTTGAATGTAGTTTTCTCAATATCCTCCTCTCAGACTAGGATCTAATGGTAACTTGTTCTCAAGTCAATCTTTGAGAAATAGCAACCTCCATGAAGCTTGTCTATCAACTCATCTATCCGTGGAATAAGATACCTGTTCTTTATAGTCTTCCTATTGAGCATCATGTAGTCTATACACATCCTGAGTGTACCATCCTTTTTCTTCACCAAAACAACTGATGAAGTAAAGGGTGAATTACTCGGCCTAATATGCCCCATAGCTAAAACTTCCTTAATAGTTTTCTCAATTTCATCTTTTAAACATTTGGGGTGTCGGTAAGGAGTGATCATGATAGGTTATGTGCCCTCATCCAGCTCTATGATATGCTCAATACCTCTATCAGGAGGTCTACCTGGTGGAATAGCATTGAAAACCTTTGCATGTTTGATTCAGAGTTCTTGTACATCTAGATGGTAAGAAGAAGCTTGCTGCTCCAATTGTGAAGGCATTAACTTGCACTTAGTAGCCCAATCTACCATGTCATGTCGAATCAAACGTTCCATTCTCCGGAGTGAAATTTCTTTTAGGTTGTTGTCCTTGATGACTTTAAGAACATGATTTGTGCCATCAACTCTTAATTTCATCTCCATGTCACGCAAATTAAGTGTGAACTCTGCTATTGCATGAAGCCACTTCATGCCAAGTACTATATCTATTCCTCCCATGTTCACAACATAAAAATCTGCCTTAAACTCAAAATTGTTGAGTTTCAATGGAAAATAAGGAATCATCCTCTCGCAGTTGAGAGTATATCCATCTGTAACCTTCACTCGAATTCCTTCAAACTGTTGAGTTTGAATTCCCCTTTTCTCCACTAACCGTGAATCAATAAAGTTGTGGGTTGCACCTATGTCCAAAAGAGATATGACTCCTTGACCTGCTAAAATCCCACGGAGTCTGAAAGATCCCTCTCTCTACATGCTCGACATATGAGCTTCCTATAGCTCACTTTCTACCTCAATCTCTGCCTCATTTTCTAATTTTTCTTCATCTGTGTCAAAGATAGTAGCTTGCTGATCAGGAAAATCAGTCAATGTTTCTCCCTCATAAAACCATTCCACGTGCCTATTTTTCCCTCTAGGCTTGAGGGGACAGTCATCATTGAAGTCATATGGGCCCTTACAGTAAAAATAGAGCTTCCTTCTACGTAGATCATTCATTGTATCGCAATTTAAAGGGGCTGTGATTGTTTTCTTTTGATCAGCATTATCAACCTTCTTTGGATCAGATTTGTTCTCTGTGAATAAGGTAGATGGTTTTGAGCCAAATTGTTTACAAGGTGTAGTGAGCTCCATACTGCAAGATTTCCTCATGGCCTCCTATAATGTAGGTGGATAAAATGCTTTTATCGAACCTTTCATGGGCTCAAAAAGATCCTCAATAAACAATATGATCAGCCTTCTCTCTGAGATGCCTGTCACCATCATAGATAGTCTTTGGAACTCTCCAATGTATGATTCCAAGCTACCCAACTATTTTAACTGCACAAGATCCCTGAAGAATAGTTCAGGATCACGTCTGTCAAATCTCTCTACCAGTCTATTAGTGAAATCCTGGTATGAGGTAATCCGATCATGGTGAAGAGTAGCCATGCCATGAATCACTAGTCATGTGCCACGCCATCAAGGTGAAGTGCTACGAATCTAATGGCATCTTCCTCTGGCATAGGACGTAGTGTCAAGAATGTGTCCAACCTACTCACCCAGACACATGCTATAATTCTGCCACTACCATCAAAGTTTGCTAAAGTAAGTTTATTAGTAGCTTGTCTAAGATCATTATGGGTATGTACAGGATCATCATGGAAAAAATAGGCCCTTAAGTGGCAAAAAATTCAGAAAAATTAGAATTAGCCAACTTGACATAAAAAATTGAATAAGTTAGTTATATTATTTCAAAAATATGTAAGAATAGAATCTATAGTAAATTGAATGTATTTTCTAAACTACAAGCTTTATTTAAAACAAACAAAAATCTATTTGATGAAAATTTGAAATTTCAATGCAGTAGTACTTAAATTTCAGGGAAAAAATAAGAAGTAGGTGTCTATCTGACCACCCTAACCAAAATCAAATGATAATATTTTTTTATAATATTTTAGATATAAGTAGAGGACTGATGTTTGGATGTGATGCATATTTTTTTGTAATTTTTTTCCATGTAAATAATTAATTATGAATTTTTTATTACAAATTTTAAAAAATATAAAAACTCATATGTCTAACCACCTTAACTTGGTCAAACTTTATGAAATTCATTTTTTATTTTTAATCATATAGTATGTGAAGCATATAATGTGACACATGCTTCAGATTCAAAAAATGTGATACTATTTCAAAGCTATAGATATTTTTCAATCAGCCTATCAATCAGGACTTTAGTTGTAATTCAAATAGAAAATGAATAATAATAATTTATTAAATTCAAAGTATAAAATAACTTATATTGGTAGAAAGCTGAGAATCTCCTTTAAAAACTCTTTTCATTTAATTAATTTTGGGTAAAAAAAAATTCGTCAACCACATACCCTACACACCCATTTTATCGCCACTTTTTGGCCCATCATGATCCTGCACATACCCTTATGCTTGTTTCTAGGCCTCGTGTCATTCCTGTTTCTGGTGTGTTCTCTTTTCTAGCTCATGAAACAATCGAAGTTAAGGTGATCCTTAAGCTTGGAGACAATGCATCCCATTCATCATGCATAGCCATGATGTTATCTACAAAGTTAATTTCACCACCCTGTTCAACCTCTTCCTCTTCATCAACATCATTTCTGATAAAAGTAGAACATGTAGCTCTCTCAAAGGTGCATGTTGGGGCAATAATTCTATGAGGTTCTCTATGAATACTGCCTTCTTGATCTCTATCCTGATTCTAACCTCTACGAAGTGTCAAATTTTGAACATTTGTGCTCAGCTGTTGGAGGATATTCACCACCTATTCTTGGCCTGCCACCATGCCCCTAAGTACATCTCTAGCTTCTCTATCCTCTTCATCAAGATGATTCCTCTGAGAACCTTCAGCTTCCCTGTCTGTCATGTTATCAAACCCTAATTCTTCTTCCTATTCATCAAACAAAAATGTTGAAAAAGGTTCAAAAGTAATTCTCTACAAACTTGGGCCCTTGCATGAGTAGTACCTGTCTAACCTATTCTGATGAGGCCACATAGAAACTGCTAACCCTACAGGCTAGTAGGATCAGAGCTCTAATACAACTGTGATGAGCCTTGCTAGCTCAAACCTCAAACCCCTGTCTATTATTTATCTTTTTTGTGTTTTACATTTTTTAGAGAAGAGTTTCTAGAGAGAAATAGAAGGGATGCACAACATAAATGCTTATAAATATAAATATGAGCTAATTTAAGTGAATTGAAATTACATAAGGTAATAAATAAGCTCAACAATGGATTCTGAACTCATAAACATACCTGAAAGCTCCCAGATTATTTATTTAAGAAATGAAGTCTAGTTTGCCAACCAAGATGGACAAATCTGGGAAAATACAGTGTAGGAAGCTACATAAAGTGAAATCTAGCCCAGAAACTGAGGCAAATGAGAAGTATATGCCAGATTCCAAGAAAGGTGAAGAGAAACCCTCAAATTGGAAGGCATTTATCTTAGAAAACCCAAATGCCCTTGCACAGATAACCACGCAGTTCAAGCAAAAAAACCCAAATCTCAACTCTGAAGGTACGACCATGATGTCAAATGCCTGCCATGATGAAAGGTCACCATCTCCACAAAACCTCCTATATTTGATAAAGAACTCAACAAAACTCTAATAAAGCACAATAGAACCTCTGTATGAAGCTCTCACAAACTGTGCAAATTTGATTGGTCTCTCACAGTCTCAAAAGTGCTCAACACTGAAGAGATTTTGTTCTCCAATGGAAGATTGCTCAAAACCCTAATCACAGGTGAAAGCATAGGAAAAAATGTCCAATGAAAAGTTGAAATATTCAAGAAGTGAATTTCTCATTTCCAAAATGCCTTATATGCAAAACGGCATGACTTTCAAGAAAGATACGCCCTTTTTAATATTTAAATATTTTAAAATATATTTAAGTCTTTTTCAATAGTCTTGACTTAAATACTTGGGAGCCACTTTAATATTTTAAGTGATTAAAATATTAAATCACCTTTATAGAATATTTAAGTGATAAAAATTTTAAAGTCAATTTGACTTTATAATAAGGCATTAAGTTAATTAATTAACTCAAATCACTTAAAAATCCATAACTCTCTCAAAAATCCAAATATTCCCATGTCGTTAGAAGTTGTCAACCTGTGAACTACTAATGCCTACTGTGAACCAATCACTAATCTCTGAAAATGAGAATGATCAACTCCTCCAGAAAACCCCACTGACCCTCTAACCAATCTAACTAGCCCACAAGGGTCCAAGAAAAGGCTAGCACACTATTCTCGAGAACTGACTAGAGTGGGGACATCACAGTAATAAAAAAAGTAGAGGACAAGGTAAATTTGAACAAGGATCCAGAAGAGGTGGTTTCAGAGGAACTTGTTTTTAGTGTGGTGAAGAAAGGCATTGAGCCTATGAATGCCCTCAACACCAAGGAAGGATAGACAAAAGGCTAGAAGGCCATGGAAGGGTTGTACATATAGATGAGGAGGCTCAATCTAAGCATTCAGATGATGTTGAAAAGGGAGAAGCCCTAGTGGTGAGAAGAACCCTGGTGACTGAAGAGAAGGAGCCAAAAAAGAGGAAGAATATGTTTCGCACAAGGTGCAAATGTGAAGGAAAATACTATGATGTCATTATTGATAGGGGGAGCACTGTTAATTTGGTATCAGAAGAGATGGTGGAAAAACTAAAGCTAAAGAGGGAAAGGCATCTACATTTGTATCAAATTGCCTAGCTGCAAAAAGATCACAAAGATCTAGTCATTGAGCGATGCCTAGTGAAGTTCAAAATTGGGAGCTACCATGATGATGTGCTTTCTGATATCATGCCCATGGATGCATGACACATGTTGTTGGGGAGGCCATGGTAGTTCAAAAGGTGAGCTTTACATGATGGCCATGCAAACACTTACTCCTTGATGAAGGATGGAGTTTTCCATAAGTTGAAACCCCTGAACGAGGCCAAAGAAAAGGTATACAGTAGTGCTAGGGTTTGTTATGTTGATGGAAGGAATTTTTTAGAAGGCATGAAGCATGAGTGTATGTGATATGCATTGATTCCTAGAAGGTATAAAGAGGATAGTGGGAATGTGCCAGTAGAAGTTTCTAGGTTATTGGGTGAGTTTTAGGAGATTGTTTCTGATAATGTACTTGAGTTTTTACCACCAATGAGGAAGATTAGTCATTAGATTGACTTGATCCCTAGAGCCAGTTTTCCAAATAAGGCAACTCACAGAATGACTCCTACAGAAAATGAGGAGTTGAAAAAGCAAGTTCAGGAGTTGTTGAGAAAGAGTTTGATTTGAGAGATTCTAAGTCCATGTGTAGTACCTACAGTACTAGCACCAAAGAATGATGGTGAGTGGAGAATGTGCACAGACTCCTAAGCCATAAACAAGATAACAATCAAATATAGATTTCCCCTACCAAGGATGGATGACTTGATGGAATATTTGAGTGGAAAACAGTACTTCACAAAAGATTGACCAAAAGAGTGGATATCACTAGATCTGGTTTTGGGAGGGAGATGAATGGAAGACTGCCTTCAAGACCAAAGAGGGCCTATATGAGTGGTTAGTCATGCCCTTTGGGATAACCAATGCATTGAGAACATTCATGTGACTCATGAACAAGGTATTGAAAGAGTTTCTGGGGAATTTTTCTATTGTGTACTTAGATGATATTGTGATATTCACTAAGTCCTTGGGTGAGCATTTGATGCATATTCGTAGAGTCTTTGAAAAGTTGAGAGAAGAGAAATTGTTGATTAATCTAAAGAAGTGTTGTTTTGTGAAGGAGTTAGTGCACTTGGGGTTTGTTGTCTCAGCAAAAAGTCTCAAGATGGACCTAGAGAAGGTGAAGACTATTCTAGAATGGCTTACCCCAAGAAATACTATTGAGGTGAGATATTTCCATGGTTTGGCTAGTCTTTATAGAAATTTCATTAGAAACTTTAGTAGTATTTGTGCACCCCTGACTGAAACAATGAGCGAGGATAAAAAAGAGTTCAAGTGGAGCACTAGAGCAATGAAGAGTTTTGATCTGTTGAAGCAAAAAGTGATAGAGCAACCAATTTTAGCCCTTCTAGATTTCAATAAGGTGTTTCAGGTGGATTGTGATACTAGTGGTTGTGCCATTGGAGTAGTGTTGATCCAAGAAGGTAAGCCCATTGCCTACTTTAGTGAAAAGTTAAATGATGCAAAGAGAAAGTACTCTATATGTGATCAAGAATTTTATGCAATAGTTCAAACATTAAAGAAATGGAGAAATTATTTGTTTCTGAAGGAATTTGTTTTTTTAATTGATCATCAAGCATGATAGTACCTGAATAGTTAGGGAAAATTAAATTAGAGGCATATGAAATGGGTAGAATTTTTACAGAGCTATACCTTTGTTTTAAGACATAGGAGTGGGAGGTCGAATAGGGTTGAAAATGCCTCAAGTAGGTTGCAAACATTGTTGAATGAGATGCAGATTAAAGTGGTTGGGTTCAATGGACTCAAGACATTGTACCCTGATGATCCTGATTTTACAGAGGCTTGGAAAGCTTGCAAGGAGCCTATTATAGTTGATAGGACAAGGTGGCTAGATTTCATAATCCAGGATGGCATGTTGTTTAAAGGAAGTCAATTGTGTATCTTGAGGAGTCCCCTGAGGGAGAACCTAATAAAGGAGAAGCACAGTGGAGGAATGGCAAGAAATTTTGGTTAGGATAAGACTATTGCCATTATCAATGAGGAAATTATTATTGGCCTTAATTGTCACAGGATGTGAAGAATTTTGTGCAAAGTAGTAGGGTGTGTCATATGGCTAAGGGAGTGAGCCAAAATATAGGGTTGTATCAGTGCTTACCTGTACCAGAGAGGCCTTGGGAAGATATAAGTATGGAATTTGTTCTTGGTTTGCCAAGGAAACATAGAGGGAACGATTCAATGTTTGTGGTAGTTGAGAGATTTTCAAAGATGGCACATTTCATTCCATGCTAAAAGACCCATGATGCAGTCCACATTGATAACTTGTTCTTTAGAGAGGTGGTGAGGCTACATGGTCTGCCAAAGAGTATAGTATCAGATCATGATACCAAGTTTGTGGGATACTTATGGAGGACCTTGTGGAAAAAGTTGAAGACAGAGTTGAAGTTCAATTCTGCACACCATCCATAGACTGAGGTTGTGAACAGACATTTTGGTAACCTACTGAGATGTTTGCTAGGAGATAAACTCAAGGGATGGGACCTGATCCTACCCCAGGAAAAATTTTCTTGCAACAATTTTGTCAATAGGAGTACGAGAAGATCACCATTCCAAATTGTGTATGGAGGTATTCCTAGAACTACTCTAGAGTTAACGAAGATGGACGAAGAGAAGAAGACTAGTGCCAAAGCCAAAGACTTTCCAGAGCACATCAAGAATGTACATAAAGAGGTAAGAGAACATATTAATAAGATGAATATGTAGTATAAGGCTAAGGAAAATCAGAAGAAGAGGAAAAATGAGTTTTAGGTAGGTGATGAAGTGATGGTCCACTTAAGGAAAGAAAGGTTTCTAGTGGGAGCCTATAAAAAAATGAAGATGAAGAAGCTTGATCCCTGCAAAATTTTGAAGAAGCATGATTCAGAGAACACATATGAGGTAGTTTTTCTTGATGGAGTGAACATGTCCCCTGTGTTCAACATTTCAAATTTGATAGAGTATTATGAAGGTGGCGCAGAGGAAGTACTAGAAATGGAACAGTGTGGCATTCCAACATCTACTTCAGAGAAGGAGGAGATTGAAGCAATCCTAGATAGCCATGTGGGAAGGAGTACCAGATACATGCAATATGAAGAATATATGGTCAAGTGAAGAGGAAGGCCTGTGCAAGACTCATCCTAGCTATCTAAGGCAAAGGTTGAACATATGGGTTTTCCTCAACCAACTGAGACATGATGGGGTCACTTCTCAAATTACCCTAGGTCTCTGATGCAAGAGCATCTAGTGGTGTAATGGCAATCTTACGTCACCCAAAAATTATGCATTTCATTTATGTTTCCTTCAGTTAGCCTTTTGTAGATGTCTTTGCACTTTTGGATACCCTTTTCATTATAATATAAATCCCCACTTTCAGTTTTGTTTTTTTTCTTTTTCTAGTCAACTGCTATTTTTAGACGGTATTGGAATTTGAAGGTGTTTGGAGACAAAAATTATATTGGAGGATTTAGAATAGAAAAATAAGAATATTGGAAAAAGAATTAGGCCAAGAGCATTCCCGGTTTGAAAGATATTGCAGTTTCAATCTCCTAGAAATGCACCTGAAAACTTTCCAGATCAGGTTTGAGGCACTAAATGGCCTCAAAATAGCCTCAAAACTTGCAAAAATTAGCATAGAAAATTTTAGGCATGTTATTGATTTTGAGACCTTTCCGATAGTTTAAACGCTTCAAAAAACGGAGTCCCGGATCAAAAGTTATGGATCCCGAAAGTTGGAATAGTTTCAAAATGTGCTATTTGTTTAATGATGTTTTAAATTTTGATTCAAATTGTAATTTGTGGCACCAAACTGCCAAAATATGATAATTCAAATGTTGTTTTGCTCCAAAACCGAAAAGGAGCTATTTATGTGGGGGATTTTTTTGATTTTTGTAGCTTTTTGGGGAAAAAGAGTTTGCATGTTGCAAAAGGGGATTCTGTAGTGACTGTAATTTTCTATAGCTTGCATGTATTGAAAAGCTTGAGGATTTTTGATCCTTTGCATGTAAGAAGTAAGTTTTCTAAATAATAAAATTATTCTCTAGTTTTTTGTGTAAATTTTTGTGTCTCGGGTTTCACTCTCGTCAGTACTTTTTATCTTTCGATATACATTGTTTCCATTGATGAAGCTTTGCATAAATTGGAAAAAAGTGTTGGAGTACAAGACCACTGATAGGGGGTGAATCAATTGTCAAATAAAACCAATTTTAAAACTTAATATAGTTGACTATTCAAATACTTTAGACAATGTATATTATGGAAATCATAAAGATATGAAAATCATAGCATAACATCTAAATCAAGAATAAAAAAATAAAGTTATGTTACACACCATAAAGAATAAAAATAACATGGTATTTATGAGTGGATAACCCCTAATAGGGTTAAAAAACTACTTTGAATATTTTCTCTATTAAACCTCACTAGCTAAACCTTGCTGAATACAGATTGTATGCCTCACTGGCAATACAATAAGACTCACTGGCTGAACATCATGCCTCACTAGCAATACAAGCTTCACTGGAAAAACAAGCCTCACTAGTTGCATATCATGCCTCACTGGCAACCCAATTTTCCTTATTGGCCAATCAACACAATTTAAGAAGAAAAAGAACAAACTAGAGGTTTAATCTATTTCCATACATATCACATCTCTATCAAACACCTATCCAACCTTTTCATAGCATATGTCAACAATCAGAATAACACAAATCTATATAATTCATTGACTCCTCCTGTAATCATCAAATTTACAAACTGCATCTCCCTCTTTCATATGCAAGCACTCAAAATTTAATGTTTCTTACATACAAGGAAAAAGATCTCTTTGTAGAACTTCTCTTGAACACACTATGATCAAACAAATATGAATGAAAAATTCTCAAATTCTTGTCTATGAAAAACACCAACCTTTTGGATAAGCAATTAATTGTTGTAGACACTGAAAAATGTCCTAAATCTACGAGCGCCATTTTTCTTGGTCGTTGTCCTTCGATAATTGAATAATTTTAATTATTCAATTATGTTTGATCATATTCTTCTATTAATTAAATAATCTTAATTATTTAATTAAGTCACCTTCTCATTTCTATCCTAATTATTAAGTAAATCAATCACGTCACTAATTCCCCCTCTTCTTTAATAGTTAAATAAATTATATTATTTATTTAATTATTCCTTTACCACCTTTTAATCTATAGTTAAATAACTCTCATTAATTATTTATCTATTCATGCTCTTTTAATTCTTCTATAGTTAAATAATTATCAAAATTATTTAACTATCCCTTTGAACTTTCGATTTTTGGCACCACAAGACTCTTTAACTCTTCTAGGGTTTTTCACCTAAAAGGAGAGAGGTAGGCCAAAAATGCTAGCTAGGTTTAGTCAAATTATGCAATGTATGATGTTATTTGAAGTAAATGACACAAACTAAGTGCAATTAAGTGATCTAGATGACTAATTATGTATGCAAAACATAAGAATTATGCTATGTTCAAAAACACAATGTGATATGCAAAAAATGAAATATTAATGAATAAGTGCATAACAGAAAGGAATGAGCTGAATCAGAGTGCACCTGGGTAGGGATTGGAGAATATAAAATCTTTGGAATGTTTTTTGGAATCACAAAAATTCACCAGTGGGACTCATTCGCACAAGATGGTGAATAAGTCCTACTTTTGATGAAAACTATTGGGAATAGGTTTCTAAGTGTCGAGATCCAAAATCTAACAAAAAATAGATTTTCAATCTTAAGGTGGGACTCATTTTCCACTAGTGGTGAATCAATCCTCTCCCAAAATTCTAAGAAATTAGGAGACAACTCTGCAACACCAGATCTGAGGATGTTTGCTTGTCGGGTTGCCAAAGTTAATTTTGTAGGAAACAAATAGAATACCTTCTTCAATCTTGAAATATGGTTGATTTGACTTGTAGCACCTAGTTGAATTTTTGGCCACTCTTCAACACCTAAATTATTGTTAAATATGCATACAAAAGTCTACAAACACACATACAAGAGGGGGAAAATGGTTGAGGGTTATAGAATAGGGGTTTGCCTTGGTCAAAACCCACTTTGGTAATCAAACCCTTAATGAAATAATGTAATGAAAGAGAATGAAAAAAAAAATAACATGCAAATGCTATCAACTTACCAAACCCTTATTGAAGAAAATATGAAGATATGTCAATGGATGCTCCAAAATGCTTGATTGATGCTTGATTTGATGATGTAAGGTGGTTGAATGCTTGAAAGGATGAATTGGTTGCTTAAATATTTTATGAGATTGTAAGAGATCTAAAATGAAGAGAAAAACACTTATTTATACAATCTTATGCCTTAATAACCCATTAATACCTCATCACAGGATGACATCAAGTGATTTTGAATTTGGAGCCAAGTGGGACTCATTCGCCACCCATGGAGAATGGGTCCCACGTTGGACCTGAAAATGGGTGTCAATAATTAAGTCACATTTAATGTTGTTTGTCAGGATTACACTAAAAAATTCACTTAATTAAATCTTATAAGGGCATAAAGGGTTCAAATAAAGCATAAGAAAGGCATAAATAGTGAAATTATGCCTAGAAAAGAGTGAAATCTTGTTACAAGACTTTACAACACTTCAAAATAGGACTTGATAAATGATGAAAAGGTGATTTTTAGGTGAATTGAAATGAATAGAGTCTAGAAAATGTAGAAATGTTTTACAACACTTCACAACACCTTCACAAGACTCAACTATTTGAATTTTAGTACCTAAATATGCATGTTCAAGCCATATTACAACATTAAATTAGAGCAAGATGGACCAAACATCATAAAAAAAGACCTAAAATGCCATGAAAATGACAAGCGGCCATTTTTCTATGCCACATTTAGCCCCCACTTTAGTGAGAGGATGAACTTTCTTCAAACTCACACTAAAGTAGCTATGCACATCAAGAAGAGGGTTCAAATTCACTTACATTAGAAAGATTGAATGGAAATGATCAAGAGGGATGATCAAGCCCCCAGGATGAAGATCCCATGGAAAAATAAACATAAGAACAAAGGAACACACAAGTGTTGAAATGAAAGAAGAGAAATCAGATTAAGCTTTGATCATTTTTCTAACTAGTTGTGGATTAGATCTAAGCTAAAAAAGAGAATGCATACTTACTTTGGGGTGACATAACTCATGATGGTGTGCCAGGTGAGATGACAAAAGGTAAGATACTTATGATAGTTGGTATGCACTTACAAACACAAAGGTGGCTATGGGGACATTCATGCTGTTGGATGGGCTTCTCACTCAACCATATCAAAGTTATACCTCCTAATAACTTTAACAAGGTGCTACAAAGAAAAATGATGGTTTGTTCTTCATGAGACAAGAAAAGCTTCATACGCTTAGAAATCATGAACAAAAAGGAATGTACCATGAGCATGCAAGTTGTGTTATTCAAGGTGGAAAAAAGTGCAAAGTTAAAATGCAAAAATGTAAAAGTGTAAAAGTGTAAAGATGTTCCAAGGAGTCTTGTTAAGTTTACGCGAGGTCTATCACTTAGTGAACATTATGTATAATTTCTCCAAGAGAGGACCAATCAAAGAATAATATATTCAAAACTTAGGGGATGTAGTGCATCGCATCAAACCACCAAGAGGAATGTAATATTCTAAGATAGATCACACTTATGAAGAACATCATACCCAATGTCATCCACAAAGTGACAAACACATCATATGAACGAAAAGGCTACACTAAGAACCAAGAATGTGAATGAATTAATGGTAATGTATGCACCCCACTTTAAAGGAATTGCTACACATTGTTCTATGAGAAATTACTTTAAAGTAGTGAAGGAAGGAAATTTCCAAAAAGAAAACAAGACATGAGAGCCAACTTGGAAAGCCATATGCCAAGTCATATGTTTCCAAGTAAAGTTGTGTCATGTTAAGAAAAGGAAAACAAAAGAAAGGTAGTTTCCCCCCCATAAAAGAACACACCAAACACATAAGGGATCTATGGATTTGGGGTTAGTATGTTTTTTGCTACAATGTTTTTATGAAAGAGCTCGAAACTATCATCAATCCCCAAAGCACATAGAACTGGAAGAATGAAACAAAGAGAGAGAAAATAAAAGAAAAATAAATTCTGTTTTGGGTCAATATAGAAGAGACATTGTGGTCTCAACGCTTTGCATCATCCCCAAAAGGAAAAAAACAATCGAAAAGAAAATGAAAAGGAAAAAGCAAAGGAAAAGCTTTTGGGTCAACATGAAGGAGACATTTCAGTCTCAATGCCTTGGATCATCCCCAAAAGGAAAAACAAAAGAAAAAAGCGAAAAAGTGAAAGGAACTTTTGGGTCAACATGGAAGAGACATAGGGCATCTCAATCCTTTGCATCATCCCCAAAACGAAAGCACAATACAAAAGTGAAAAAGTGAAAATGAACGACATATAGAAGAATAGAGGTACAAATAGAGGAAGTGGACAAAGAGAGAGAACATCAAAAACACGTTATGGGGGAAAACTATATGCACATAAAAGAAAAAGGAGCAAGTAATGCAAATGTAAGTCAATCATTAACTAAGTTATTGATTTCTCAATCTTAAATGGTTAAGTAGAAAATTAATAACATAGTTAAGAGATAAAGGCACATGCATTACAAGGATAAGGCTAACAACTTCTTTCGCCCCACAAAGTGTAAAGGGGTATGTGCAAGATCATGATGGGCCAAAAAGTGGTAATATGATGGGTATGTGTAGGGTATGTGGCTGACAACACTATTTTTACCCAAATTTGATGTAATGAAAAATGGTTTTTAAAGGATATTCTCAGCTTTCCACCAATATAAATTATTCTTTACTTTGAATTTAATAAATAATTATTATTCATTTTGTATTTGAATTACGACTAAAGTCCTAATTGATAGGTTGATTGAAAAATATCTATAGCTTTCAAACGGTATCACATTTTTAGAATCTAAAACACGTGTTACATTCTATACGTCACATACTATAGGATTAAAAATAAAAAATGAATTTCTTGAAGTTTTGACCAAGTTAAGGTGGTCAGACATACAATTTTTTATATTTTTTTAAATTTGTGAGAAAAAAAATCATAATTAATTACTTACTTGGAAAAAAATACAAAAAAAAAATATGCACTCCATTAAAAAAAATGAGTCCCTCTAATTTATATCTAGAATCTTATAAAAAATATTTTCATTTTATTGTGGTTAGGTGGTCGACAGTAACCTACTTTATATTTTCCCCAAAATTTAAGTACCAATCGCATTGAAATTTCAAATTTTCAATCAATAGATATTTTTCTTTAAATAAACCTAGTAGTTTAGAAACTAAATTCAATTTTCTATAGATTATATTCTTACATATTTTTGAAATAATATAGATAGCTTATTCAAATTTTTACGTCAAGTTGCCTAACTCTATTTTTTTTGAATTTTTCACCACTTAAGGGCCTTTTTTTTCCATGATGATCCTGCACATACCCAAAGGAAAGAATGAGTCGAGGTGGGTGATGGGAAAGGTCCATGTGATAGTGAGAATAAGGAATTCTACAACTTATGGCATGATAAAGGGGCTTGATTGTTTTAAGGTAGAATGGGGTAACAATCGGTATCAGTGAAGTGATACTTATCTAGTATGTCCTTTAATGTTCAACATTCTTCAGTTTGATGTCCTAGAATGCAATGATATTTGCAA
>VDFB02337199.1:0-15161 GCA_007258455.2 Sequoia sempervirens
TCGCTTCGAGGAAAGCACACCTCCTAGCAATGGCTCATCTTCTTGCTTGAAAGATAGCAACTAGTTGAGAGTTAGTTTGTAATAGGTTTGTCTTGCATTTCAGTTGAGTATCTTGCATTTTGGAGTTCTAGTTTTGCATTTTCTGTCTCATTTTGAAGTTGCTGAATAGCATTGCTGAATGTATGAATTGCTCATATCTTTGGAAATAAAAATATTATCATTCTGGGTAGTTTTCCATTGTGTTTTCCAGCTTGGAGCGACCCTTCTTGGGAGTTTCCAGATTTTTTAAAGGTGTCTAGAATTTTATATTTAAAAATCGCCCCTCTTCTTGGCTGCACCATTCTGGGGCTGTCTTGGAAAGTGTGCACAAAAATAATACTGCATTTTGTGGGTCATTTCTCAGCTTGGATCTCATTGTCATCATCCTAGCTTTCATTTGCATCAAGTCTCATGTCATTCCGACAAGTATTGAATGAATTGTGAGTATTTTAGTGGGTTCTAGGGTTGCTGGTTATGCATTTCAAGTTGCTGTTCTGTCATATCAGATTTTGGAAAGTGCATTTTTGGTGAAGGGTTAGTGTTAGGAAGTCTTACTACGCTTGGTGGAGGTCACATTTACTGTTGCAGCAATTGAAGAGCTTCTAATCCTTGTTCTTGTAGACACTTCCTATATTTTGTAAGTTGAACAGTAGTACTGTTAGCACTCTCTCTTCTGCTCTTACTTTACTGTATTTTCCCACTAGATAAGTGGAAGAGGCTAGTTTGCCGCCTATTTACTTTCTGTACTTGTTCTCTTTTAGATTTGTAATACCCACTGGATAAGTGGAAGAGGCTGGCTTGCCACCTACTTACATTCTGAAGTTGCATTTGTATTTCTTTATATCTCTGCCATATGGTCGCCTCATTTCCATCTTGGATTTGGGTAGCACATACTTGGTGTCGAGTATTTTCAGTTGCAGTTCTGATTTAATGTACTGACGATCCTCTTGCCACAGCCTCTCTCATGTTGAGATTGAGTGCGCATTCTTGGCAACGAGTTATTTGTAACTGCTGGTTTGATTTGAACTAACCCTAACGGGTTCTTGATTGTTGAGTTGCTATATTGAAAAATTGGAAAAAAATTGGTCCGGTTCTTTACAGTGGTATCATAGCCAAGATCCTGCCATCCTGTGCCCAACAAGGTTTAGTTGACAGTCAAATGATAGAGAAATCAGTTTCTACACCAGAGGTCAGAACAGAGTTCAGCTCAGTTTAGAAGTGGCTGATAAACATGGCTAACAGAGAAGAGATAAAGCTGGAACAAACACTTTTTGAGACCGGAAACAGACTTGACAAAGAATGTAAGTCAAGGGAAGATAAAAAGAACAATCTTCAAATATTGGAACAATGTTTGAGACAGGTGAAGCAGTCACCTTCTGAACGGATGTAGTTGGCATTATCACCTGCAGTTCACCTTTTAATTCAGCCCTATTGGCTGGGACATCCAAATGAAGAAACCAAGCTACTCATTACTTCTTGCCTCATGGAGTTGATGAGAATTGTGATTCCCCTGATGCCTTATGATGATGAAACTATGAAGAAGATTCTTCATAGAATTGTTGAAAGTTTCCAAGATCTTGATGAAATTGGAAGCAGTCTACTTTCTAGAAAGGTTGCTATTTTAAAAACATTTTCAGAACTCAGGATAAGTAACTTGCTATTAGACTTGGAAATGCATGATCAGATTTATCACTTGTTTCGTTACCTCATCAAATCCACTTGGAGCAAACAGGAAAAGGATGTTATTGCAGCTGTGAATAATATTCTTGTTCTCACTATTAATGAGGCTGATGAAATTCCACCTAGTGTCCAATCCTTCCTCTTGGACGCATACGAACATGAAGAAGAGGGTTCTCCTATTGCTGCTATGCTGATTAAGGAGTTGTTTAATCAATGTGAGGAGAAATTGAAACCACTTTTGGAGAAATTAGAGCAAGATGCAGGAAAGATTAATGGTCATGAAGATGGAGATGATTCCAAAGAGTCCATACCAGATCATGTTGACGATTTGGTAAAGATGGATTCTCTTCAAGTTGCTGTCCCAACTTCTCAAGAAGTTCTACACGAAGACATCAGCGTAATACTTCCTCATAAAGAAGATAACGATAGTGAAGTTTTCAAAACAACAAGCATTGAAGATTTTTCAATTCACTATGGTGGTGACCTTGGGTTTGAGCAGCAAACTGAGCCATTGGAGAAAAATAATTTTGATGTTATCAGCTTAAGTTATGTGGGAGTTGACTTATTTAAGGAGTCATCACTTCAGGAGGAGCATGATAAGCTTTTTCCGGTTGATCATCCTAATCAACCCACTAGCATTTGGGATCCGGGTGTGTTGGCACCAAGGTATGAAAGAGAACCGTTGTGGGATGAATTTCCCTTTGATCCTGATGAAGAACAAAATCAGATTGCATTGCAAACTATGTGGTAGCCTTTGGAAAGGAAGTTGTCTTTGAAGAAGAAGAGTGTTCAATGAAGCTCCATAATGATCTCTTTGAAGTGGTTGCAGCCACTAAAGAAGAAAATGTTTCTACGGAAACTTTCCGAACAGCGGATGATTATGATCCATTGAGCAAGTTGGATGCTGGCATAATGTTTGATCAAGGAGACAGTGATGAAGAAGAAGAGCTAGAAGACCCTATAGCTCTTGAAGATGTAGAGTTTGAAGGTGTTACTAAGCACGAATCTGATTTTTCAATGCATGAAGTTGATTGCAAACTTAGGGTCAAAGAAATTGTGGAATGTGTTCCTCTCCATGACATTGAGCATTCTCCTCTAGTTGATGGTGAAAGACACGAAAGCTGGAACAGCTATAATGGCCACAAAGACACAAAACAAAGTTCTGATTTTGAAAATCAGCCTACCAGCAATCCGCCATCTTTGCATATTCTTGAGTGGGAAGATCAAGTCAAAGAGTCCTTTAAGAGGGAAGTGCGAGTTCTATCCCAATTTGATCGCACTCACAGTTTGATTGAAGATCTCTACTGGAAGGCTCAGCTTGAAGAGAGAAGAAGAGGAGTTAAGGATGAAGTTGCTCTTCTCAACTTGCAACTTATCAGAGACTCTTTGGAGGCATTGAAATCAGATTGCATACACTTGATGGAGGATCGGGATCATGCCATTGAACTTGCAAAGAAGTCCTTCAATGTTCTCCAAGGAAAAGAGAGAAAGGTTGATGAGCTTACTCTGGAGCTTAAATCAATAAAGGACAAGTTGAAAGAAACTCAGTTGGATTTAACAGAGGTTGAGGATCAGTTTGCCGATTTCAAACTTTTCAAGGAGCAAGAGGATGCACAAAGAGCTGAAGAAATCAATCAAGTGATTGGAGATCTTGACTGTCTTCAAGAGGAGTTTGATCTTGAAAGCATCTCAAGAAAATCAGAAGTTGCATGTGCAGATTTGGATCAGCAAGATGAAAAGAATGACTTCCAAGTTTTTGACAATCCCTTCTTTGAAGTGGGTGCAGAAGCAACTTATGACAATCCTCTCTTTGTTTTGAAAAATGAGTCAAGTAGTGAAGTGACCAAGCATGAGGTCAAGCATGAACTCCAATCTAAGGATGCTTTGATTTCACTCTATGAAGATGTGACACAAATTGTGATTAATAATCTTCCAAGGTTGCTTGTTAGCGAATGCATAAGAGGGTTTGAGGATGAAGTCTCTACATGGGAAGTGTTGATTCGAGGAGGTTTCCACATCTTCGACATCAAGATGTTGATGCGACAAGCCTTGGTAGCTGTTGGTAACTTCATTACAGCAGCAAGGAGTGAAGATTTCAGACCTACTATCCAGAAGGCATGGAAGAAAAGTGGACCAGAACTTGGTGGTTGCATTCTTGATAATCCCTCCCTTGGGTGGAGTGATGTTTTGGTTCATACTAGTCAATTTTGGGAGTTGAATTTGAAGCCACTCTATGTTTCATACTCCAATGTTGTTGAAGCTTTCATGGTTAAGCTTCAAGGATTCACTGGATGGTACATCAGTTTTAAGAGAATGCACCTGATTCTCACTAGCACTTGGGAGTGCGTTGAGATTTCTTTTCAAAATGTTGAAAATCACTTTCAGTTGGGTATCCATGCTTGGGATTCTCAACATAGGTTGATGGAGCTTATTACATATGGAAAGGACTTTTGGAGGGATAAGGATCAAATTTCCATTTTGGTTGGTATTGTTCCCTTCTTTTCCAGCCACTTGATGGTTCCATTTGTTCATCAACAAATGGATTGGAGAGAAATTTTGAGTATGGGTTGGAAAGAAGAACAGTTGGTTGCTCTTGATGTTGATCCTTGGCCAAGACAAGGGCAGATTTTGGGACATGAGCTTGCTGGTTGGAGGCAGACCAGCCATGTTACTTGTGGAGTTACTCTCGTTTGGGAGAGTTTGCCCATCACTACTTGTCAAAGAGGTGGTAATTTTCAGTTGGAGATTGTTCTAGTGGGTTTTCCTACCATTTTTGAGGCTTTATCTTGCAACTCAATGTTCATCTCATACACTCACTCTTGGAAATTTCATTGGTGTTGCTGTTCTTCCTTGTGTGAAGTACTAAAATCAGATTGCATTTCGCTGACTTCAGCCTTGAACAGCAGAGATTATTTGTTCCTTCACACCTATCCTATTCTTGGAGTTCGTCTTATGGAGGTTTGTGATGTTAACTTTGACAATTCTCTCTCATTGTTGGTTCAGGACAGTGAACTACCACTTGTTTTGATTCATCATTTTGAGACTCATGAGGTTGGAACTTTGAGAGTTTTCTATAGTCTTCATGGTGGTATCAGTATAATTCAGATGAGGCATAGTAGCTCCATGTGGAGACATGAGTATGAATTTGTTGAGCTCTTGCAAAAGATTGTTGTCCTCCTTGCAAGAAGATTTGCAGATGTCACATTTGCAGTCATGACTCCGTTTCTTACCGTATGGAGGTATGCTGAGGAGTTTGATTTTGAGTTGAGTAGCCTATCTTTCTTCTTTCCTAGAATTGTGGTTGGCAGTGGTATGATTAATACTGTTGACTTTGGGCATCTTGGACTTGAGGCGTTGCATGATATTGATCTCAGTCCTTTGAAATCTTTCAGTTTGAGTATCATGGATGGTAACACCTTGGAGTTACAAGGAAGGTTAGTGCAGCATTGGCATGATGTTTTCACTGATGCGATCAAAATGGTGCAGCATCGGCATGGTGGGTCCTTCCTGAGACGAACTTGGGAACCTGGGATCATATATGTCTTGGTATGGATCAGTTTTAAATTTTCAGGAGTTGTGGCGGTATTGCTTGAGGACAAACAATTTTGGGAAGGGCGGACTGTAATGTCCCCAATTTTAGCACTACATTGTTATGTGATTGATGGCCTATCCCTGGAGTGTTGTCGACAAGTCAGAAGCAGAATTAGGGTTTCCGGCTGCTTGGTGGGTTCTTTTGAAGATTCGGGGGTTTGCATGTTGGAGTTTGGCTGTTTGGATTCTGGATTCCTTCTGGGTTTTCAGAGAGCTTCGCAGAGGTAAGACATGCAACTACGTCAAGCAAACTTTCCGGACTTACTATTTTTAGTAAGTTATGACGGCTACATCTCGGAGTTTGGGATTTTGGATTGCGGATTCTTTTTGGGTTTTCAGAAAGCTTCGCAATGGTGTCGCATGCATTGCATTCTGAGCAACTTCTTGAATTTACTATTTTTAGTAAATTCTATTTTTAGCAGTGGTCCAGTCAGCATCAGCTCAGCAGGCTTTCCTCTTCTGGCAGTTCAGTTGGTAATATTGTTTTGGCCTTTTGATGCATTTTCTGGAGAGATAAGTATTTTAATTAAAATAATGTTATATTATAATGTTATAACCCCTTGGCCTAGCTTCATGACTTTAAGTTGTTCTGAAAAGGGGGACCTCATGGGTGGACGCATCATCAGGGAAAGTTTTAATATTTCTAAAGTCAAATATTGCTCTTGGAGGTGGGACGCCAACTTTTGGAGAGAAGATAATTTTAAATTAAAAGAAAATTGCCTTTATGAAAAAGGACGCCATCTTGAAGGGAGACTTGGTCAAGTCAAAACCCTAAAAGCATCTTGGGGAGTGGGGCGCACCTTCTGGAAGCTTCTAGAGGTGTCTTCTCAAAATTATAAAAGGGAGCCTTGGGTCTTCATTTCATCATCTTTTGTCTACCTTATTGTTATGCTGCTGGATTGACTTCAGGCACTCGCTTCGAGGAAAGCACACCTCCTAGCAATGGCTCATCTTCTTGCTTGAAAGATAGCAACTAGTTGAGAGTTAGTTTGTAATAGGTTTGTCTTGCATTTCAGTTGAGTATCTTGCATTTTGGAGTTCTAGTTTTGCATTTTCTGTCTCATTTTGAAGTTGCTGACTAGCATTGCTGAATGTATGAATTGCTCATATCTTTGGAAATAAAAATAGTATCATTCTGGGTAGTTTTCCATTGTGTTTTCTAGCTTGGAGCGACCCTTCTTGGGAGTTTCCAGATTTTTTAAAGGTGTCTAGAATTTTATATTTAAAAATCGCCCCTCTTCTTGGCTGCACCATTCTGGGGCTGTCTTGGAAAGTGTGCACAAAAATAATACTGCATTTTGTGGGTCATTTCTCAGCTTGGATCTCATTGTCATCATCCTAGCTTTCATTTGCATCAAGTCTCATGTCATTCCGACAAGTATTGAGTGAATTGTGAGTATTTTAGTGGGTTCTAGGGTTGCTGGTTATGCATTTCAAGTTGCTGTTCTGTCATATCAGATTTTGGAAAGTGCATTTTTGGTGAAGGGTTAGTGTTAGGAAGTCTTACTAAGCTTGGTGGAGGTCACATTTACTATTGCAGCAATTGAAGAGCTTCTAATCCTTGTTCTTGCAGACACTTCCTATATTTTGTAAGCTGAACAGTAGTACTGTCAACATTCTCTCTTCTGCTCTTTACTTTACTGTATTTTCCCACTGGATAAGTGGAAGAGGCTGGCTTGCCGCCTATTTACTTTCTGTACTTGTTCTCTTTTAGTTTTGTAATACCCACTGGATAAGTGGAAGAGGCTGGCTTGCCGCCTACTTACATTCTGAAGTTGCATTTGTATTTCTTTATATCTCCGCCATATGGTCGCCTCATCTCCATCTTGGATTTGGGTAGCACATACTTGGTGTCGAGTACTTTCAGTTGCAGTTCTGATTTAATGTACTGATGATCCTCTTGCCATATGACAGCCTCTCTCGTGTTGAGATTGAGTGCGCATTCTTGGCAACGAGTTATTTGTAACTGCTGGTTTGATTTGAACTAACCCTAACGGGTTCTTGTTTATTGAGTTGCTATATTGAAAAATTGGAAAAAATTGAATAGGTTCATTCTGAGTGGGCCATTAATGCTTCACTTTAATGCGGAGACCATTCCTCTCATGAGACGCGTCTCTCCTTGAGGCGCATCTTCATCATATATAAGGGACTTCTTTCCCTTACTTGCAGAATATAGAAATCGATAAATGTTCTGCAATCAGTACATTTTGACATATAGAATTTAAATCTGACTTAGAAGTAAGAACAGGATTTCATGCTTAGAATTTAATAGGTACATTTAGGATTAAATCTGATAAATTTTGATTACAATTACATCTCAACAACCTCTAAATTGGCAAAAGAAGGTAAGCACTATGATTACAACCCAAGGTACGAAAAATATATTCATATTCCAAATTCATTGCTCCATAAGATTTCATTATAAAGAAAAAAAAAATCATAATGGGAAGTACATGGCGAAAAGGTGAAAGATATGACTCGCAGCAAAGGGCATATAGATTCTTTAACTCAAATAAAAAATTGTTTATGTATATGGGATTTGTGTGATATATTGAGGCACAAAAACGATAAATGTTTTGATAATATCAATATCATTATTTATGATGAATTCCTCATTCAATGCATTTGGATAAATAGAAAACCCATGGAGAATCATAAATAATATCTTGTGAATTCTAATAGAGTTATGAAAGTTCAACACTTGCAATTCATGGATCAATCTTGGTGCTTAACTCTACACTTGAAGACAACTATAAAGCTTGATAAGATTTATGGTTTAATTTCACCCAAAAGAACTTCATGTAAGGAGCAAACTACCAAGAAAACAAGATGCTTGATGTTGGATGGTGGTAAGTGAAGTAGATGTTACTTTGATATTTGAGATTTACTCAATTGTCAATATATAAGATAACCAGCACCTTCCTTAGCGTTTATCTCCTTTGTTTAGATAACATCAACTGCGTCTCTTAACTTTGAAGTAACAAACATCAGTGATTCAACTGTTGCGTCCCTCCCAAAGCTCAAACTATCCAATGGCTACTCAAAATTGCCAAGATACACAAGATGGCAGCTCTTCCAATAAATTGCTCAGACTATCCCTTCAATTCGTTGTGTCTATCTTTGACATACCTTCACTAATGATATTGATTCCCTTAATATTTATTATTAACCTTTCTGCCCATTGACTCCCAATATCGACCTCTCTCAAGAATCATATTACCCATATAAGCTCCAGAAATTGCCACGATTTCCTTTCTGTCCTTGGGAAGCTGACTATTTGAAATTTAATCAATTAATATTTTACCTCTCCTACAGCTACGTGCCTTTTAGGAGAATTGTATCTATCCATGTCTCCTTGTATTTTAGCCATGTTGGAGAATTTTGTATGAGTCTTTTCCTTGCTGGTGGATGAAAAAGGAACCAAATAAAAAGAATCGATAATGTTTCTTGTTGTTCGAACCCCCGACTCTACAATCAAATTAACACGCTGAGACTAGAGGCGACCAATTCGTGCTTCAGAAATTATCAAAAATTCATTCATACTTCGATTTACTATTATGAAAGGCAGTCTTCACATTAATAATTCCTTCGTTTTATAAGCACTAACAGGGGATACAATAGACCTCTGAAATTGCGACTGTTGAAGTTCCCAGAATGTTCCTCCTTAAACATTACTCACTTCAAATTCTTCATTAGTCCTCGATAAATGTAGCAACAGATGTTAAAGGTGACTGATTTGAAATTGATGTGCTGAGCCAACTTCTTCCCCAATTCGGAACATGGTAGCAACCACTATGAAATGTAATGCATAGCTAAAGTTCTTTCCCACAAATTTCTTAAAGAAGCTCATCGTTTTCTCTGTATTAAAATCAATCCTTAACAAGCCACAACCCTTCCTATTCTCTTCGTTCCTAGTTTTCTTGGATGCATATTATATTAAATGCAGTGTTCCATGGGGATGCGTCTCCCCCAAAAAACCCCGCATTTCCTAGATGTCCCCGTCTCAGAGACTTGGGGACTTAGGGGGGACGTCTCCCCAATAGCCCACCACCAGTGCCACCAGCGTACCACTAGCATCGCCGTCTCCAAAACACTACTAGGACTTCGAGGATGCCGAGGTGTCCTCAAGATGTCTAGGAAACTCCTAGTTGTCTCCAAGATGTATAATTCTTATACTTATACATCTTTTTATAACTATTTTTCATGTACTATATGTATTTCAGCACCCTTCCGCCGACTTGCCACCGTCCCCCCGCCGTCCCCAAACTTAGGCACTTGGTCCCCTCTGCATCCCCAAAACTCTATCCCTATCGCCCCTCGGCCCCCTCCCAAGAAACTCCTGCAGGAACTAAGGGATTAAATGGAGAATTGTCTCTCTACACCACCATGAAAATGGTCTCAACAGCCCAATTACTAGCAATTAAATACTGTTGTGAATAGAGAGAGTATGCACAATCTCCTTTTCTTCGTCACTTGACTAGGAATGTCATAATAATTTGTTCAATGCTAAAACTCTGCAATTCCTCAAACCCAGAAACAACCTGAATTCTCAAACTTCAAACCAGATTGAAGCACTGCAATTTTTCTTAAAAGAATTAACAAAATTTCATTAAACAATTTTTTAAACCAAGCGAGAAATTTGGATAACTTCTCCAGCTATCAGCTAGAGCAGATCATTCACTACCGAAAGCCAATCTTCTTTCAAAGGGTTTCAAACATCAGAAAGGCTGTGAACTACATTCACCAACAAGAAACTATTTTCAATTACCAAAATCCAGCCTACCAACAATGAGCTCCTCCATTCTTTTATTCACCCCCTCCTTGCAACTCCTCGTGTCTGTTTGAATTCTCATCTTTTTTCCTTTCACTTTTAGTTTTGTCTTTTTGAGAATTCTCATAAAAAGTAACTTAAATTTATTTTTAACTCTTCAAAACATAAGTTACTTTGCACCCATAATTAATTTATGTTGTCTTAATATTTCGACCATTTCTTGACAACATTAAATTAATTATTTAAATATATTTTGACTCAAAATTGGGGACATTACACATTTGCAAGTGATTTGAGTCATTTCCGTTGAGTTTTTGCATAGTTATGGTTATTTGAAGGTGCTAACCTGAGTTTCAAATATGTTGTTCTTGCATATCAGACCTCTTTTGTGATTATCAGACCTATTGCAGCTTCCAATTTGTCCTTCTATTGACCTCCAATGGGCTTGTTTTGAGGTATACTTGTTCTATTTTGTTGGGGTGCTCACATATTTATTTTCTATCATGTTCAGAGGGTATTTACTTCACTTATCCATCATTTACCTTTCATAGCAGCAGTATGTAATGGTCCGATACATTTATGATGAGCTCACTATAACACCATTGGTAGTACTGATGGTGAATGCTTTTGTATTTGCTTTAATACTAACCCCACTGAACAAGTGGTTGCTCTAGCTGAATAAGTGGTTGAGCCTTTGCTTATGTATTTCTCACTCTAGCTAAATAAGTGGTCGACCCTTTGCTTATGTATTTCTTGCTCCCGCTGAATAAGTGGTCGAGTTTCTAACATTTCATTTCTTGTTGCCCGCTAAAAAGTGGAAGTGGCTGGATTTGCTACCAAGTGCATTACTTTACTTGTTACCCACTAAAAAGTGGAAGTGGCTGGCTTGCCGCCAAGAGCATTCCTTGTTACTTTCAAGCACTTGTTATTTACTACTCCCCCCATAGAAGAAGTGGTAATTTAGAGAAAGCTCAAAATTGTAAGCCAACCACCATATGCTCTCACCTTGCCCACACTAGGATCTGGGTGATCAGAAAGTGGAAGGTGATATTTTTGTTAGCATTGTTACTTATCGTATTTGCAAACATCCCCTTACACCATATGCTCTCACCTTGCCCACTCCAGGATCTTGGTGATCAAAACGTGAAGGGTTGTTATTCAGTTGCTCTTCTTTGCTTTTATCTAACGCTAACGGGTGAAAAATTGTGGAAAAAATAAGGGTGAGATTTTACATGTACGCTTCGTCGAGGAGTGATAGGTTTCATGCTATTTCTTCCCACTCTCCCTTTGTGCGTTCTTTTTTCGTGAAAGTTCTCTTTCTCTCCAAACTATGGCTTTTGCTTACACTTCAGCTTCTACTTGAATGGACTTAGGATTTCCCTCACAAACCCTTCAACTTCACCTCTCAGTCGTCTCTTTTGTTCTCTTTGTTCAATGATCCTTAAAGATTGCCTAATCTCGTAATCTTGACCATATTGTGGTTTCTTCCCGCCTTTATTGGGGTTTAAGGGCATGAATCTCTCAAATCTGACACAATTTCTTTAAGGCAATGGTGCTAAACGTTTGCTGCTCTATCTGATAAATCAAATACATGAATTTAACAATGGAGATGATAATGCATACGAGATACATGCGTAAAACATATCTTTATTTGCTCATGAAATTATTATAGAAGAAGATTAGAAATGGTCAGCCAAGGATTAGAGTCAATCCAACTAGATCATACTACCCTCCTTGATGATACACAATGTATTTAAAGGGCCTAACGGTTGCCAAGAAGAACATAACTGTCAACCAACCAATGCTTATAACTACCTACAGCCGACAACCAATTAATACATAAGTAGGAGGTATTTTCCTGTAATGAGCCTTGCTGATTTAGACTCAAAACTCTTTAATTTCAGCCTTAGGAATTTTTTCAAACGGTTGTGTTGTGACCTTTTTCACACATCGCCCCATTCAGATGGGGACCCCTAATTTTTGCTCCATTCTGGTCTTTTTGGCTTTGGTTTTTGGTCTCTCTCTCTCTCTCCGTCTGTCTCTTTTCTATGGTCTGCTTCCTGGGGACGCTCCCGTCTGCAAGCTTCAACATGAATTTGGCCAAGTCTGAAATTAGGGTTTGAGTCTTTCCAGCCAATTTGAAGTCAAACGAGGTGGATAACTTGAAATTTGAGCTTAACGTTCTTGTCAGTATGTTTCCAGCAGGCTTCCGACAAATTTTTATCAGATTCCGAGGTACTTACTATTTTTAGTAAGTGTGAGATTACAGGCGATTCGTCAACATTTTTGAGATTCCGACAGTCACACGGCATTCAGGGTATATCAAACTGCTTGCATGCCAGGGTGGCCAGCGGACAACTTACTATTTTTAGCGAGTAGGCTTATGCAATTTGGGGAGTCCGGAATGCGGTTTTGCGCATGTGCGCCAGGGTTTTTCGAGACCTTCGCGATGATATAACATGCAAGACGAAGCGACCACTTTCAGAATTCAGCCTTTCGAGGCTATTTTTAGGGTTTGCATGTCGAGATTTCTTTTGCATGTCAGGTGATTCCTGATGGGTTTTTCGAGAGCTTCGCGATGGTGTGACATGCAAATGGAGATTCTCACTCAGTAAGGAACTTTATTTGCCCGGTATTAATCGGCGGCCATACTCCTGGCGGTTAGATTCCTGATGGGTATCCAAAGCGAGGCAGCAGAGTTCATTTGTCACATGCAAAGCAAATTAGAAGTTCCAACTTGGGCCTAAAATAGAAGTAAAACTTCGAATCTTCAAAACGGTGTAAACCACCCAGCGATCCCGGTGTTCTTGAATTCTATCTGTGGTGAAATTTCCAGTACGATGGAGCGCCGCTGTTTATAGTAAGTCAATTTGGAAACATGCTAAAAATAGTAAATCAGCTACATGCATCAGTGTCAGCAGTAAAGTCACGTGGTGAGGAGCGCCTCATTAAAATTTCAGATCAATCAGAGCATGGGAGCTATCAGAAACATGAGCTTACTATTTATAGTAAACCACCTTCAGAAACAGGCTAAAAATAGCAGGTCAGCTAAAATGGCAGTGTCGACAGGCTAACCAGGTTATGAAGGTCCAGTGGTCGAAATTTCAAGGCAATCTGAGCTTTCGAAGTTTGAGAATTAAAGGGCTTACTATTTATAGTAAGGAACCGGCAAAGACGAAAACTGTCTAAGTCTAGACTTTATCCTGCTCCACCTTGAAATGCGCCCTCTTCAACAGACATGATAAAAATTTTCTAAGTGTTGATCTCATCCTGCAGCTACTTCCAAATGCGCCCTCAAGGAAAAATAAGTTGATGAAAATATTCTAAGTCACTGTCAAATCCTCCTGCCATGGCAAAATGTGCCCAAGGAGAGAAAAAGTCAAAGTGGTCAATGAATCTCATCCACCAGCAAGGCCAAAATGCGCCCTCCTCTCAAGACTGAGCATTCAAAAATTAACTAAGGCATGAAGTTTCATCCTCCTCAAGGCAAGAAATGCGCCTAAGATAGAAATGGTCAAAGGAAGTCAATGTTTTCATCCTGCAGGAGGTGCGAAATGCGCCCAAATCATGCCATGTGAGGACAAAAATGAGAAGCTGAAAAGTCACAAGGAAAGGCGTTAGAAAGTTATCCTCCTCCACATAAGAAATGCGTCCAAAGCATGGCAAGTAAAGACAAAATAAGGAAGGCAAGGTGGCGTTGCATGTGCTTCATAACCTCCAAAATGCGCCCATGCAGCTAAGGAGTCAAAAGGGTCAAAGATGCTCATCCTTCACACATAGTAAAATGCGCCCACTTCAAGCATAACATGCATGAGAATTTTCCAAGTAAGAAATTCGTCCACCAACTAGGCTGAAATGCGCCCAAAATGAATAAAGTCAACAAAGTCAAAGAGTTCTGTCTTCCTCACCCCTCCAAATGCGCCCAAGTTTATGTGGTAAAAGGTAAGTGAATGGAGTGAAAGAAGGTAAATAAAGTGAAGGATGCTTCAAGGCGTGGTAAACTCAAGGTAAATGCTAGGCGTCATCCCTCTTCAAGTGCTAAATGCACTCAAGGTGGTGGATGTTGGAGAATTTTCCTAAAGGCGTTGGAAGTGGAGTCTTCTGGCAAGTGTAAAAGAGGAGAAATTTTGCTAGGCGTGTGTGTTAGAAAATTGCCTAGGCGTGATTTTAAATTCCTCTTCAAATGCTATATGCGCCTAGGGAGATGGGAGTCTTAAGGTGATTTTAAATATTTTCTAAGTTGTAGGAAAATTTGCTAAGGCGTGGTGAACACAAGAAAATTGCCTAGGCGTGGTTTTTAATTTTTCCTCAAAGTGTGCTATGCGCCTAAGGTGGAGTATAGGATGATGTGATGAGAATTTTTTTTTAGGCGTTGGAACTTCAAGTGAAAGTATTTTCTAAGTGTGAAATAAAATCCAAGATGGTGAGTGAAAATAAAATGTGCCAGGCATCTCTATGAAAAATTTTCTAAGTGAAGTTGGTATTTTCACAGGCGAAGAACGAGTTTAAATGATGAAAATAACATTTTTCTAAGGTTCAAAATTGAAAAATTAAATGAACCCGTTCGTTGGGCACCCATGAATTCAACGCGTTCTGGAGAAAATTTTCTTCTGGGTATCGAAGATTGCCAATGAGGAGTTGATTTTAAGGTCTTCCACAGTTTGTCGAGGATTCTGGGATGAAGATTTTAAGTGGGCACCAGGTTGATAAGTTTTCTTAAGAGAAAATTTGAAAATTTTCTAAGGCAAAGGTGAAGAAAATGTGTTTTCAAGGTAAGATCCTCCAGATGATGAATTTGAAAGAAACTGCCTAGGTGAATTTGCTTCAATTCTTCGTGAAGATAGTTTTCTTGAGCCAGAGATGAATAAAATCAAGGTTGTCAGAGCTCCAGCAGGTGAAATGAATTTCTCAAAGATGAAGTTTGTCTAAGGCATGAACTTGAACGCAAAGTTGGCGATGAACGCTTGAAAGTTGGAGCGTGAGGATCAGGTGAGTGAGTTAAGTTTATATCATGAAGTATTCTAATGCTTCTCTCCTTGCTTGTTTTGCAGGAGGAACTTTGAAGCCTGAGCACGATGTC